>JAQJVL010002262.1:0-111165 GCA_035578905.1 Stictocephala bisonia
GTTTCAAAATATTATCATATCTTTTATTTTCCTGTACAGAACAAGAAAAAAATGAGCAACTAGAAAATATAATTTAGATTTTTTTACAATTAATGAGCACTTAATGGAAACTAGGCATTGGATAAATGGTGCTTTAAGAGTTAAGTAGAAGAGGAACTACTACAAACTTAATGTTAAATTGTGTTAAACTTAATAAAGTAACTGAGTTTAATTACTTAGGAAGTATAATTACCAATAAAAATACAAATAGACAAGAGGTACTAAATAGGAGCAAAAAGGCAGCTGGCCTTTATAATATGGTATAAATTTACTATGGGATAGTGGAATTCCTAAGAAAACCAAAAAGACCTTCTACAATGCCTATTTTGTACATATCTTGAGAAATGGCATTGAGATGTGCACGTTAAGTAAAGGGTATATAAGTAAGATTCTGGTGATAGAAATGAAGTTCATAAGAACTATGAACCAATAAACAAGGTCAGAAAGAATAAGAAATTAAATAAGTAGAGAAGAAGCGGGATTGGATGTGGCTTTGTTGGAACAAACAGGAAGGTCTGAGCTAAAGTGGTATGGACATTTAACTACTTGAGCGCTGTAGACGTGTTAACACGAATTGGCCGTAGTGCCATCAACGCTACATACGTGTTGACACGTTTCGTGACATACAGCTGTTCATTGTTGTCTGTATCACGACTGTGAAGGAACGTGAGCGCCCTGTATGATATTTTGAGAACTACAATATTGACAGCACCTTTACCGGCATATGCTGCGATCTAGCGGATATTTATAGAAATAAGAATCCAAGTGCTTTACTGTCGTTCAGCTTCGTGCGTTTTATTCATTGACATCGGTCTGTTATGTGCGTAGGTTATGTGTGTGTCATTTCTATGTGAATTTCTCTGAGTGTTATTATCATGGCGACTAATAACAATAATGAAGGTGATATTAGGCGTTTATTAGAAATGCCTAGTTCTGAATTAGGCTTCGATAATGTTGATTTCTCAGACGATGAATGGGTGGATGACCTTGATGCCGATACGGACCCTGCCTGGCGGTGAGGACAGTAGTGATGTTGTACTGTTGTACTCATATATAAAAAACATAATATGTATTATATGTCATAGGCAATTTTTGTTACGGTTTAAAGTTATTCTAAATATAATACTTCTAGACTACTCAATACGGCGAAAAACCCCACGGTGAGAGGTCGGCGAGGTCGCAAATACGCAGCGCTTAAGGGGTTAATGAGGATGAAAGGGATAAGAACGGCAAGAAAATGCTTCAAGAAGGAAATAATTGGACACGACCGATAGGAAGGCCAAGAAAAAGATGGTTGGATTCGATCAAAGAAGAAGTAGAAGGAAGAGAAAGAAGCCAACTGGGAAGAAATACATGTGAGCCGGTGGTATGCAGACAAGAAGAGATGGAGAGGGCTTGCTAACCACAACCGGGAAACTGCAGTTGGAAATGGATAATAATAACAATAATAATGAAATGGTTTATGTAACACAATATTTTTGTTTATGCACATATTCTTATATATTGATATTTCCAATACTAGATAAATTTTTCTACACTTTGGCTATCTTGGAATGTATAATTTATAAATATTACATACTTTCTCAGGTAAACCCCCTTTTCATATTCTATAAAAAAATTTTTATAAATCTCATAGTAACAAAAATACACACATATTATGCATGCACAACTTTTGAGTAGTTTATACATAAATTGGTCGGTAGCGTAGTTGGTTCAATCCCAGCTTCATGTGCTAAAGGTTCTCAGTTCGATCCCAATCAGAGTCAATACATTTTGAGAAGGATCAGTTGATAACAACCGGCTGTTCATTTGTCATTGGGCTATTAATTAATGACACTTTCTAAGGAATAGTCGGCCTTAGTTTGTAACAATGACCACATTCGCTCATCTGCACTCATCACACTCATTCGAAATCCATATTCGCCCATATCTTGACGATCGGCGTCTTATGAATAAATAAATAAAAAATAAATAAAAATTGAGTTGATTTGATTCTCTGGTTCATTGTGAGTAATGGGATGTACAACATGACTAGGTTTATTACATTTTACTATTTTTATAAGTTTTATAGTAAACATCTACAAAATAGCCAAAAACAGCTTGGCGTTATTGACAAATTTAGTTACCGCTACTAGAGTTAATGATGGATTTCCTCCCAAATTCACTACACTAGCCAAGTTATTCCCCTCTGTTGCAATAAAATGAATTAATATGATAGGCTGTTTGCTTAATGGATTGTAAATTAATATCACTAGAAATTTTAAAGATAGTTTCATAAGAAACTGATCATAATTATTCTGACTTTATTGCCAATTCATTCATTATATACTAAAACATTTTTGGCATAATCGTCTATTTTTGATTGATAATATTTTCTTTGAGCTAGTTTTATAGGATTACTCAATATCAGTACTTAATATATACTTTACTATATTTAAAGTATATATTAAGTTTAGTATCGAATGGTTTTTTTTTACTAATTTACTTAATTTATCCCTTTGTCTAATCATTTTTTTGCACTGCGCAGTCCGCTATTTTAGCAATAAAAATCAAGGAAAATGTAAGCTTTTGGGAAAAATTCATAAAAAATACAATTTTCAAGCTAGAGAAAAAATTTTATATTTTTATTTTCAAAATAAAACAAACTTCAAAACTATATACTTTATAAGTATCTAAAATATAATTATAAAATAATGTAACAAAAAAATTTTTTTAAATAAATTTTGAAAGCAAGTATATATATTTGTAAGTAAAAAATTAAAAATCATTACTGAGTTGCTATAGGTTTGTTGAAAATTTAATTCCCTACAATAAAATATCATACTTTATAGAAAATATTTTTAAAACATCACAAAAAAATATTTTTTTCCAAACATATGTAAAATTTTTCATTTTGAATTTTGCCGGAAATACAAAAAATGTTTACCTATAACTACAGGAAGATAAAACTTGAGTGGGAGTTCACTTTATAATACATTTATATTAAAAATATGTAGAATTTCAGTATTTGAAAATTATAAGACAACCTTTGTACTATACAAACATAATAAAAATAGAAACTTGCACTAATGGTAAACCTTTAGTCATGGTCCCACCACTCGCACTTGTCTGCTTATATCACACTCGTCAAAACTGAAAGCTAAATTTGATTGTAAAACAAACCAGCTGATTGTTACAAAGCTGAAAAGGGACAGAAAGCAAGGTTTATTATTGTCATACACAACGTTTTTTAGGTCACAAAGCAAACAATGTAGTTTGGCGCGTAACATTGCTGATTTGCGATGTATTTTTGTATTGTTTTTATTAATATTTTTAACCATTTGATGCAATAGTTTATTTTAAAAAAATATTTAAAAGGCATTGTTAACATCATGGAACAATGATGAACAAAATGATAGCAATTTTGAGCCCAGATAGGCCGTCACGGAACGGTTCCTTGAAAATAGGCTAATGGATTAACTAAGCCACTTGTAATCAATATTTGTATTTAACCCTAGATGTGACAGCCGTACCATCATGGTACGCTTTTACAAAGTATTTTTTAAACCACTCTAATATGGCAAAAATATTGAATGATCGGTTAATATTTCATGTAGATGTATTCATTATGATCTGTAGTAGTATTTGAAGTATGTAGTTTTAATATAATGTTACAAATAACTATTAATACAATTTTTGTCCACATTATTTTCCGATTGCTATGTTTCTCAATGCTATACATAGGGGTTCATAAAATAAATAGTGTTGTAAAAATTTCAATTGTATGCATCTCAAAAGAGACTAAAAGTACCTGTCACCACAGAGTGAACACCGTTGTCACTTGTAGGGTTAATACATAAATTGATATTTATTCAGCATGTAAATATAATAATGAACAACAGTAAGTGATGCTAATCGGTAGGTAATCCACCGTTGATGCAAATACATTAAATACCAGAATATCTGTTGTTTGCCAGTTTGAGGCTTAAACTTTTAAAAGGTATGATTTAAACACAGCAGGAGTCTACATGATGGCCCAACTAATAATTGCCAATGGAAATAACAATAGGGGAAGGCTGTTGCAAATGAGAAGACATAATTCAAATTCCAATCTTATTGTTAAATTTCACATGTTTTGCAATGACTGTTTTTTTCCTCGTCTGACAGAGGACTACTTTTTATTTATTCATCAGCACCGCACTACATGAACAAGACAAATGTGATTTGTTAAAAATACATCTTATAGCATCAAGATCCGATGAATATTGATACCTATAAGCAATACATAACAAATATAAAATAATCTTAACTTATTTGAACTTAGTCACTTATTCAAAGTTAGCCTAACCCTTCCCGGGGGTTTGACGAAACAATCCACCAAGATAATTATACCCTGCGGGCGGAATTACTAGATTATCCGCACACTGTTTTTAGCGGTTCAGGCAAATGACGGGCCTGTCCGTCAATGCCACTCGCGTAATCGACTTACGCAAGCGAAGTTGTTTACTTGCTTGGCTTATCTCTTCCATTCCTTCTTCCCACTGCAATGTTCTCCATGCCCTGCCTCTAACCCACACTATTATGCCTGCTTGTCACCATGCTTCCCGCCTTTGTCATCCATCATTCCTATGGTTTTCCATTGTGTCTGGTGCATCTACTAGTGGAAGATAGCTGCACATGATAATTCTGGCTTTTCAGACAACATAATTGAATGGCTAAATATGACTTTTTCAGAGTAAGATGCCAATAATGTACCAATAACACCTTTAGTTAGCAAAATTATGTATATAAGATGTTCACTTTTATGAACCGCCAGGACGTTGGACGTAACTATCCGCCAACAATATTAAATTATTTATTTATTAAATATAATACTAAAAATATTAGAATATAAAATATATCCTTTTATGGTTATTAGATGGGTTTCCAACAAATTAGAATGAAAAATTTAAAAAAATTTGTTCACCCCAACCATTATTTAATTCCGCCCATACTGTAAACTGGGTTCAGCCCAGGAAGGGTTAAATCTTGACACTTGAAAAGTAATATTTGTCAATTCCAAGGACATATTAATCAATTCTTCTTCTTTTTCAGGCTCAAAAAACTTCAACTGACGTCAGATATGTTCTTGATGTGAAAATCAAACCTGAAAGCAGCATATTAAAAACATCTCTACCCACGAAGCAGAAGGTATTGTTAAAAAGATCAATGGTAAGTTACATACCTATGATGTTCTTACAGTAGCTATATATATATATATATATATATATATATATATATATATATATATAGGCTATATTTATTTATATATATAGGAAAACTAACAACCTGTTTAAGGCTGTTTGGTCAACAAAATTTTAGAATTTTTAAAATTTTAATTACTTTATTTCAGCTATTAAACACCACCCAAGTAGTTCTTTCATTGAAATTATGTTAATAGTTATAAATACATCACCTCAAAGATGCGAATTTGGGCTTTCTTGGTACATGCAGAATTAAGAAACTATTTCCCCAACTATTCCCAAATTTTAAAAACAGACCTGCACAGGACTGGTCTTGTTCATCAGTTATTTTAAATTGTGTAATTTTACTGCAAATCAGCAAATTAGATTTAAAATAATGAATGTTATATGTTTGTTTTTATTTGTTACCATGAGAAATACAATGTCGTGTTTGGCATCTTATGCTTTTTAATATCACACAATTAACAAAATTGATTAACTTTATCATAATCAACTTGTGGTTGTACTTTTACCCGCATGTTGTATTAAAATCCAATCTCTACGCACACGTACAGCGAGACACAATGCCCGCACCCGCATGATCTCACTTAAACAACTTCCTGCAATTGTAAGTCGTTTAATAATTACACCCATACCAGGGGAGGCGTCGAGTGCCTGTGTATGAGTAGATCGCAGTCAGATGTACAGTCAGCACTGCAAGCGGAATTCAGTTGTCCCTAAAGCTGGCTGAACCACCTTAACTATTAACATATAGTACTCCTTTTATGAATTTAATATTCATAATTAGCATACTAATACATTCATAATAAGTATAATCATGAAAATATTTATTTAAGAAAATTAAATAAGGATTCCTGACATTTATCTAAATTCATCAATGCCACATACACAGTTTGAAGTTAAATATTAAGTTTTTTTACACATTTTTAATGTTCACACACAATGCTTAAAATATTTGAAAACGTTATAATCATAATTAGGAGAATTCTCAAAACTAACATGCTGCACTAAGATGATCTGTGAATTTGAATTTTTCTTTCATTTGTTTTTTTCCTTAATTTAATATTTTATCTAGACATAGATTATAAGTCTTTATTCAATGAAATTTACAAGCAAACTGTGTCAGCCAAGATAAAGAAAACAATGAAACCACAAAAACTGGAATTGGAACTTTCAAGTCGGCAAGTACAATAACTGTTAAGTTCTGAAAGTTTAGTGTCTTGGTTAAGCCTGTTTTCGATTATTTTTAGAGTTTATTTTACAGGAATTTTATTGAACAAGTTAACTACATCAAAACTGACAAGAACTAAACTAGATAGTTGCCATATGCTGAGACAGAACTGAACTAGATAATGAACTCAAAAATGTCTCCAAAGATCTCATAAACAATGGCTACCCTCAGTCTCTCATAAATAAATGCAAACAAATAAGAAAACGCAAACAAACACCCACTGACAATTTCACCTTTTCACGGATTAAAGAGTGAAATGAACGGAAAAACATAAGAAACTAGTGACTACTACTAGAGGTTTCGTTTCAGGACATTAGAACAGCATTCAAGTGATGAAAACCACACATAGATTGTATGTGAAATAGTCCAGCAGGAAGTCTTTTCATTTTTTCCCCGAAACTTAATTCGCATAAGATATATTCAATGCTAGCCTGCTCCTTTTGCAGGGTCTTCAAAAGAATCATAAATAAGAAAGTTATCGCCAACCTTGAATTTTTTAAATCCCTATGGCAATTCCTGTAATTCCTCAAGTCTAGTGGGATTCGGTGGTAGATCTTTTGCTCGTTCATACATAAGAGCTTTGGGAATATTGTCTATTGCTGGTATATGAGCTTGTACAGAAGTGCTGGCATCTTGTCGCAAGCCGCATAATTGCCGATAGTGGAGGCTCCTCATGTTTACACGCTTGCCTCTACATTTCACTTGTTATACACAAATCTTTTACTTCTTCGGGATTAGGACCATGAGTTGGATGAGATGCAGTAGTTCCTCGAATATTCCGACCTGTATTTACGGTTGTCAAACGTGCAACATACATATGCCGTCATTTCCAATACTTAACATCCCCCTTTGAGTACGATGCAGTATACAAAAAGCTATGTAGTTATTCAAAAACTTGAATACCTTTCGTAATAATTTAAAGAGTTTGCATTGCCATGGTAAATGTAAAGGGTGATAATTTATTTGAACTGATAATTTGGAATTAAAGGGAGCAACCTCAATTTTGCATGATGATTTTGGAAAGTTTAGGTTTTGAATATAAACAGTAATAAAATGTTACCAGGGCAATGGATAATTGTTCATTGAAATTGGTTGCAAAATTCATACTGGTACATATTAAAATTATTGTATAGTATTTTAAATTTAGTTGACTTTGGACTTTTTCGTTTGGTCTTTTTCTTTTGGATTTTTTCAACCCAAACCCATGAAAACTACAAACCAGAGTATTAGTCCACCCTGCACAAAGGGGAAAGATCAATTCCAAAATACACAACTATTTTGGTGCTACTGAGACTTTCTTCAGGTGGTTAAAGGAAGTCTAAGATTAAATGCTACACTATTTGGGAAGGGGGGATGATACACATACTTTAGAAGCCTATCTTCACTCATTGTACATTTGAAATTTTGCTTTTGTATTTAATACATGAATTATTTTTTATTTTACTATATTTATGTCTTAGTTGATCTAAAACAAATATTAATCAATTCAATTTTCAGTCTGCAGAAACTATAATTGGAGGCAGACCTTGTGATGACAAAACGAAAATCTCTTCAAACGGTTTATTAAAAAACGCACTTCCTGTAAAAGCAGAACATCAAATGAAGAAGATGGTATCATTTTCATTGGTAAGCTAAATATTATCCAGTGTTCTTACTGCAAGTTTGTATAGGAAACAATAAAAAAATTCTGTATCATTCAGTAATATTTTTATAAAACTGTCAATCATATTTTTAAAACTTTCCCCATCTATGGAGGTTATGTTTGGCAGGTAAATTGATTATATACTCCAGGCCACAATTTCGAAATATTGAGTTATTTTTAGACATTAATTTACTGTAATATGATGTTATCAAGCAACTTGGACCCCAACTATAAACAACAAATAAAAATGTCTACAAGAAGAACAGACCTTATGATAACAAGTCAGCCTGTTTCATTTGGGTTTAATAATTTGCCGTGAGAGTATTCTGCTCTGAGTGAAGACAGTGTGAGAGGGATAGATATTGTGAGTAAAGGCAGTGCGAGAGAGACGGAGATAGTCAACAGACAGTCTGAAATTATGTAATAAAAATTATGCATTGGTTGTATGTAATATAATTTTTACAATCAAAACTGTCAATTTCTCCGGTTGCAATTACGAGTAAAGAGCTATTTCAAAATATTTGGCAAACACATTTAATATTTTATTAATACTTAGCTAATAGGAATAATAATAACTATGACAATGAACATGCTTTTATTTAAGGTCGAAGGTAGGGTTATGAAGTCCTCTCTCACTTAACATCAATGACAATATGAGCAAGATAAAATACAGTATATTATACTGTAGGCCTACATGTATATAAATAACTAAATACAGAACGTGTGTTCCAGATTTACATAAGGGTGGGATTAACTATTCGGGAGTTTTAAAGCAATACATTTATAGGCTATGTAAGCAACATCGATATTGGTGAAGATAGTTATGTATGTATTGGGGAGGGAGAGAGAGAGAGAGAGGAGAGGAGAGAGGAGAGAGGAGAGAGGAGAGAGGGAGAGAGGGAGAGAGGAGAGAGAGAGAGAGAGAGAGAGAGAGAGAGAGAGAGAGAGAGAGAGAGAGAGAGAGAGAGAGAGAGAGAGAGAGAGAGAGAGAGAGAGAGAGAGAGAGAGAGAGAGAGAGAGAGAGAGAGAGAGAGAGAGAGAGAGAGAGAGAGAGAGAGAGAGAGAGAGAGAGAGAGAGAGAGAGAGAGAGAGAGAGAGAGAGAGAGAGAGAGAGAGAGAGAGAGAGAGAGAGAGAGAGAGAGAGAGAGAGAGAGAGAGAGAGAGAGAGAGAGAGAGAGAGAGAGAGAGAGAGAGAGAGAGAGAGAGAGAGAGAGAGAGAGAGAGAGAGAGAGAGAGAGAGAGAGAGAGAGAGAGAGAGAGAGAGAGAGAGAGAGAGAGAGAGAGAGAGAGAGAGAGAGAGAGAGAGAGAGAGAGAGAGAGAGAGAGAGAGAGAGAGAGAGAGAGAGAGAGAGAGAGAGAGAGAGAGAGAGAGAGAGAGAGAGAGAGAGAGAGAGAGAGAGAGAGAGAGAGAGAGAGAGAGAGAGAGAGAGAGAGAGAGAGAGAGAGAGAGAGAGAGAGAGAGAGAGAGAGAGAGAGAGAGAGAGAGAGAGAGAGAGAGAGAGAGAGAGAGAGAGAGAGAGAGAGAGAGAGAGAGAGAGAGAGAGAGAGAGAGAGAGAGAGAGAGAGAGAGAGAGAGAGAGAGAGAGAGAGAGAGAGAGAGAGAGAGAGAGAGAGAGAGAGAGAGAGAGAGAGAGAGAGAGAGAGAGAGAGAGAGAGAGAGAGAGAGAGAGAGAGAGAGAGAGAGAGAGAGAGAGAGAGAGAGAGAGAGAGAGAGAGAGAGAGAGAGAGAGAGAGAGAGAGAGAGAGAGAGAGAGAGAGAGAGAGAGAGAGAGAGAGAGAGAGAGAGAGAGAGAGAGAGAGAGAGAGAGAGAGAGAGAGAGAGAGAGAGAGAGAGAGAGAGAGAGAGAGAGAGAGAGAGAGAGAGAGAGAGAGAGAGAGAGAGAGAGAGAGAGAGAGAGAGAGAGAGAGAGAGAGAGAGAGAGAGAGAGAGAGAGAGAGAGAGAGAGAGAGAGAGAGAGAGAGAGAGAGAGAGAGAGAGAGAGAGAGAGAGAGAGAGAGAGAGAGAGAGAGAGAGAGAGAGAGAGAGAGAGAGAGAGAGAGAGAGAGAGAGAGAGAGAGAGAGAGAGAGAGAGAGAGAGAGAGAGAGAGAGAGAGAGAGAGAGAGAGAGAGAGAGAGAGAGAGAGAGAGAGAGAGAGAGAGAGAGAGAGAGAGAGAGAGAGAGAGAGAGAGAGAGAGAGAGAGAGAGAGAGAGAGAGAGAGAGAGAGAGAGAGAGAGAGAGAGAGAGAGAGAGAGAGAGAGAGAGAGAGAGAGAGAGAGAGAGAGAGAGAGAGAGAGAGAGAGAGAGAGAGAGAGAGAGAGAGAGAGAGAGAGAGAGAGAGAGAGAGAGAGAGAGAGAGAGAGAGAGAGAGAGAGAGAGAGAGAGAGAGAGGAGAGAGAGAGAGAGAGAGAGAGAGAGAGAGAGAGAGAGAGAGAGAGAGAGAGAGAGAGAGAGAGAGAGAGAGAGAGAGAGAGAGAGAGAGAGAGAGAGAGAGAGAGAGAGAGAGAGAGAGAGAGAGAGAGAGAGAGAGAGAGAGAGAGAGAGAGAGAGAGAGAGAGAGAGAGAGAGAGAGAGAGAGAGAGAGAGAGAGAGAGAGAGAGAGAGAGAGAGAGAGAGAGAGAGAGAGAGAGAGAGAGAGAGAGAGAGAGAGAGAGAGAGAGAGAGAGAGTTGTACATAGGAGAAGGAGAGGCCTGGCCTGGCAGCTGGCCCTCCAGTCAAGATCAACCAGCATTCTGACAGCCTTTTTTTGGGTGATTAAAACACACTCCAGGTAGCCATTTGTTGTAGCACCCCACAAGACAATACCATATCTGAGATGGCACTCGAATAGGGAGCTGTAAGCTGTTCTAACCACATCCTCTGTGCTAACGTGCTTGACTCTTCTAATTGCAAAGAGGGCACTACTCATTCTAGCACACAGTTTATCAACATGATCCATCCACGATATTTTATTGTCAACCACTATACCCAGGTGCTCTACTGCATGTACAGTGTCAAGATTGGGGATTCCAGACAATTCATCTTTCATGCTGCAAAGGGTCATTTCTTTCGTCTTTGATTCATTAAAAACAAGGTCGTTCGCTGCACAATATTCAATGGCAACATTTAATGCGATGTATGACTGTACTTCAAGTGCCTCTCTATTCTTCCCAGAAACCAACAGAACCGTGTCATCAGCATACATTATGGTGTTACAATAGGGTTCCATGTATGCTGGGAAGTCAGATGTAAAAAGGACAAACAAAACAGGCCCAAGGACAGACCCCTGAGGTACACCTCTGTTTACCGGCAGTCTGTCAGATCTGTGCAAAACTCTGACTCCTTTCTTGCTCTGTTTAAGCTCAACCAGTTGGTCTCGATCACTCAAATAGCTTGCAAACCATGACAGAGCAGTCTCCCTAAAGCCCAAGTACTCAAGTTTAGCCAGGACCATTGCGTGATCTAAGCAATCGAAAGCCTTACTCAGGTCCAAAAAGAATCCCACAACGCTTTCACCCTCTTCAATCCTATCTATCATGTATTCTACAAGAGCCGTTGAAGTAGACTTTTTTTGGGTGAACCCATGTTGCCCTGATAGAATTACGTTATTTGACTCCAGATGGACCGATACTCTTGACAATATTATCTTCTCAATCAACTTGGAGAATGTAGGCACCAACGAAATGGGTCTATAGTTTTCTAACTTGTGTTTGCTGCCCTTCTTATGCAAGGGTACCACTTTAGAGGTCTTCATTTTACATGGACCTTGGCTTAGGCTGAGATTACAATCATGTAATAACGGGGTCATCAGTTCGTTACAGCAGTACTTGAGCATCACCGAGGAGAAATCATCCAGACCAGCAGATGTCTTGCTTTTCATTGAGGAAATAATCCCAAGCAGCTCTCTTTTAGTTGTTGGCGCCCATGAAGATGTAGGACTCTCCACTACCCAGTCCCTGAACTCGAAACGATGTTTATACTCTCCTGGATTTGTTCTTAATGTTTTCTCCGCAATGGTAGTAAAGTAGGAGTTAAATTGGTTGGCAATGTCCACAGGTTCAGTCATTGATACATCTTCAAACTCCAGATGTCTAATATCTGCTGGTTCAACTTTATCCTTCCTCTCGCCATTTATCACTCTCCAAACTGCTTTGGACTTGTTGTCTGAATCGGCAATATAAGCGGCACATGCTTATTTCCTGAGGGATCTAAGTTTTAAGTCATACATTTTCTTTAACTCAGATGATCTTTTTCTGTCTTCATTTTGTCCACTTAGTGTATAAGCATCTAGTGCAGTAAGAAATTGTTTCTTGAGGTGACTTGCTTCAGCATCGAATATATGTTTAACAGAGCTATTTGGCCTCTGCCGGAATTTCCTTAATGGACAAGAGGTGTTTAGAGCTAAGGTGATAATCATTAGAAATTCATCGTATATGCTATCCAAGTTATTGCATTACAAAACTGCTTCCCAGGACTGTAAGGAGAGAAATATCCTTAGGCTTTCCAACTAGTTTCTATTTATGCATCGGCGTGTAGAGGAAATTTGAAGGGTTCTCTTTATCTTGAAATTTAATTCACATAATTACCCAGTATGGTCTGAGATACCGGTATTAGCAATTTGGACATTTAAATCATTTTTATGCTCAGCAGAAATGCAGAAGATGTCTATAAAAGTGCTGCTAGTATTAGTAACTCGTGTTGGAGGGAGATCCACCGAAGAATGTTGTAGGTTGCCAGAACTTCCACAAGCTGCTTTCCTTCAGGAGATGGGACAAGGGAATCTACGTTAAAATCTCCCATGACAATAATAATATTATTCTGAGAGGTCCACATGTCAAGCACAGAGTAAAGAATATGCAGCGCAGCAGTATAAGACTGTTTGTCATTTTTTGGAGGACGGTAAATTCCTAGTAAAAAGATATTTTTCCTCTTATTAAGTTTAATTGTGACTGCTGATACTTCACAAATTAATGGGATGCTTGGATTTTCAATGTTCAACAATTCTACTTCATTCTCCAAGCTGATGTGTTTATAAATGGCCACTCCACCCTTTAAGATATTCTGCCTACAAAAAGCTGAAACTAAGATGTAGTCACTAAGTCTAGTATTAGACATACCAATATCATTTAGACCATGTTCAGTAAAAATCAGTAGATCAGGGGATATCGTGTGGAGCAGGTGGTTGAGTCTGTCAATCTTATTTTTGATTCTGTCTGTGTTTTGATGGAAGATTGTTAGTTGATCTGTTGAGTTTTTTGTAGCTTTCTATTTAAAAATATTCGGGTCTTGAATTTGCTCCTCTTTCGGTTCTGTTGGCCTAAAAAAGGATGGATAGTCTGGTTTGTCTCTGGTTCGTTCCTTAGTATGTCTGTGCAATTTAGATTTACACTGTTTTTTTGTAGTTTGTTATGTTCTGCTGTAATATTGTTAATATGTTTATTAACCCTCGATCCGTTCACTACATTTTTCAGTATTGGGTCGCGATTTTTGGCCAATTTGTAAGATGTTTTTATAAATTCATAAAAATAAGTAAATTGTAATAAAACTACTTGTTTATGGTATAAAAATGATCTCAAGAATGTAGGCTACCAAATAATGTATAAAAACTTAACCTAAAGATATTTTTGATTTTTTTATGGTACGTTACTTTGGATTTTTTTTTCATAAATCGCGAAAGGGGGTGGGGGTACCCATTGGATACAATGTTGTGATAATAGATTTTTAAATGTGAGATAACAAAAATGTCCTAAATTTTATCTAGTTTCAGAAAATATATACATTATATAAGTTTAGAAGTATATATTATGTCTTATAAATGTATAAATGGATTCAATACAAAAACCTAAAAATTTGTTGCCATGGTAACAGCAACATTCAAAAATATTTTATAAATTTTCTATAAACACTACAAATTTCATTTATATACTAAAATTTGGCTAGAAACATGGTCTATAAAATAATACATGACCTGACACATCAAAATGATTTATAACGGATAATTACAACATAAAAACCAAGTATTTACCGTGAGTGCAAACAAACAACGAATCGTACAAAGCGTCCAATAAGGCGACAACATGAATTCAATAGCTGCTTTCACAAAGCCGTGTAAATTATCGTTTTAAAATAACCGACTATTAAGTTATACAGAATTATTCGATGTTTAATGTAGTTTCCGAATAGATCAAAATCATTGCCGTAGCTTATCATATGCGCATTCTATGAGCTGTTTAGCGAAGCGCGGCGTGAAGTTCGCAATTGCGAACTTGCACGTTTTAGCAACGCCAAAACAGTTCACAAATGCGAACTTGCTCAGATCGAGGGTTAAAGAAATCCTGTGGTGATTCTTTAGGGTCTCGAATAACAGCAGACATTGGATGCATCCTAAGTTGATGTGCAGGTGACATTTCCATGGTCGTTGTTTGGGTCAGTGTTGTAGCTGAGATTTGTCTGTCTTCTCTTGTCTGCATTTCCAGTGTTAAAGTGTTACATTTTTTGGGAGAGTGTTCCATCACGCGTTTTGAAGAAGCTGCATGTTTTGCTACTTGCAGTGATATGCTGAACTTGTTAGTCTTCTTAGGAGCGTTTCTGGTAGGTTTGTATTTATGGATGTTGGTGGAGGATTTGTTATGAGTTATTTCCGATGTGATGTTCTCAGCACAGTTTGATTTTGTACATTTGGCAGGTGAGTTATTCTCAATTTGTTTTTGTAGGGATCTGACTAAGAGGTCTGTCTCAGTCTAAGTAACCTTTATGCTAATTATCTCCTTTAGTATGGTTGAGAGGTCTGTCATTGAGCATGTTTCAGTATCATGTTTGGTAAATGTTGCATCTGAAGTTTGTGGGTTTGGGGCTGTTATGACGTTATTTTCACTAGTAAGTTGGTTTTTAAGTGAGACAATAGTTTTTCTAGCCCCTGTATCTGTATTATGTAATCATTTATCTTACGATTTAGGTCTATGTCATGTTCTTCAAAAAGTTCCTGCATTTCTGCTTGAAAAACCTTTTTCTTTTGAAGCTGGGTTTGAGAATTTTCCACTAGGTTTTGGAGTTCTCCTAGTTTCTCAACCCACATTTCTTCACTTTTTTCATATTCAATTATCTTATTTTCCATTCTCCATAGTTGAGAAAATAAAATGTATAACGTTCATGATATGTTAAATATTTTGTTTTCACATTTTTTAGATAAAAACCCAATGCATTAATTGCCAACAAACAAGGGCTACGACTAAAACTAAATAAAGTATATCTTATTTAGTAACGTGTAAGATGATTGTTGTAATATAAGTGACTACAAAAAGTTAAAATTGATCATTGTCATTGTATATAACATTTTAATATACTATTCATCTGTGTTAAAGTGGTACAGTAAATACAGTATTTGCTGTCAAATAAAGCATTCTTTATTTACAACCTTTAATTTTAGAGTAAATAAATATTCAGGTATGTTGTCTAAAACATTATACTGACAATAGGATACTATATTAGTAAGTTGGCATGTTATATTGTGCCTTAGACTCTAAATAATAACGCTTAGAAAGTATGCCTTATATGATTTTCAGTGTAATTCCCCCAAACAAGTCCCACCAGTTGTGCGGGTTGCCTATATACTGATCGGACTGCGGCCCCACTCGGCGAAATCCAATTGTATTATGTAGATCATTGTTTAAATGAATTTTTTTTTATTGAGTTACTTCATCAACTCTTCATTATTATTTTTCTTCGTGTTTTATTGGTGCCACAGTATTATTTTAGTAATACATAAATAACACAGCTACTGTTTGCTTAAAGAAATTTTGTTAAGCGTTTGTTGTTTCTGAGTTTGCAAGAGTTTACAAAAATATTAATTTTTCATTAACTTGTTTGAATTATAAAATGAGTCTTATACCAAACTAATCACAGTGAATCAAACTGTCATCCATACACAAGAAACTATTTTATTATTAGTCTCACTACAGTGACAGGTTAAAGACTACTCACGCACAATTTCACTCATAAAAAACCGTGTTCTTAAACACAAATATCACATTAAAAAGCAAATGAGTTTAAGAAAAATCTCCAGCATAATTTTTTCTTAAAGAATAAAACATCTTTGTTTTTGAAATTTGTTAATGATGGAGAATCAGATGAGGAAGACAAAGGTTGTTGGACATTTGCCATCATTACGTGAAAATTACCAATAGACGTTTCGATTTGGTAAAACCAAACCTTTTTCAAGTGCTAAAAACTAAATTACATCTACACAAACATGTTATAAAACTACATTCTTAAACTAATAAACTTATCTACATTAATAATTATCTACATTTTAACCTAGATCATAGAATGGGGTACAACAAAATGAACTTCTACTAAATATAAAAATGTTAACAGGGTTAAATTAACCAATTAGACGCTGCCAAGGTCACGATATCAACAGAAAAATGTTAAAACACAATTAAATTAATATTCAAATCAGACTGAAATGAGATTACATTAACTAATCATAAATAAAATGAATATATAGTACCTGAATATTTAAAAGTACCCACTCAACTTCTAAGTTTCAGGAAAAATTCCTGACGCAAAACTTAAATTAATTATATAAGTGAGGGCATGGGAAATTTCTAGCACAACATGTTTTATTAGTGCAACAATAAAATTATCGTAACCAGAGGATTTTTTATCTTTAAACTATAATTTTAAATACTTCTTCCGAATTTGTGGGATTTATAAAAAAAGAATCTCTAAATAGAGTAGGAGACAGAGGTTGCACCCCTTGAATGACATTGCCGCCAGTGCCTAGGTCCATACCTGACTGCATCTCAATAAAGTATTTATTTGCTGCCTTTGCAACAGCACCAAGTTCAACAACAATGGCTCCATTATCAAGGACAGGTTTGTCCACTATCTTATCAGCTCTACAGCCAGTTAGGCAATTAATAATTTTCCATTGTTGTGATGGGTCTCCATTGCAATTATTAAGTTTGTAAGCATAAAATTTATTCTTTGTTAAATCAATATTGTTTTTAATTCACTGCAAAATTTTGAAAAATATGATACTGTAACAAATTTGTATCGTACGGCCTTTTTTTAGATATTTTGTACAACTTCCTTCTTTTTCCAACAATTGCAAAAAGTTTGTTTGTTTAACCTAGCTCAAAAAGTACTTGAGTAAAATCTACAAAACTTTAAAAACTTACTTATATTCAAATTTCAACCTAAAACCTGAAAAATTTTAGGTATCAAGGGCTCAAAAACCATAATTATATTTGATAGTGTACAATGTTTTACTACTGACCTTATCTATTCAAGTGGGGTGCAATATCAATGGTATATTTCACATGACTCCAAATATACCACCATATTATTTGAAAAAGTGCTATTATTACGCAGTGCATGCCCCAAAAACAAAATAAACTAAAAACAAAAATGGGGTAAAATTAAAATAATACACCCAAGTGTGATTTGAAGCTAAAGTTCATTTCCTGAATCTGGATATACCATTATATTTAGGAAAAAACAACCTTTGAGAGCTCTGTCCCCCAAAACACAAAACTTGCCCCAAAGTTAAACCAAATAACTTAGGTGGGGTATCAAATTACAGGTATTTTTCTTGATTCCTTGTATGAGAAAAGACATTTGGAAAAACATTTTAGAAAGACTTATGTTTATGGGCTATACTTCACCAAAAACCAAAATTTATAGTCATACATTCCAAGTATCCTGGTGAGGCTGTGGGCCAAGCTTCCTCATGAAGCCACAGGTTAAGATCCACAAATGGGGCTGTAGCAGTGTCTTGTGAGGCTGCAGACCAAGTTTCTTAAATGGGACTACTGTAGAATGAATTTGCGAGGCCGTAGGCCAAGCTTCCCCAAGAGGGCGCAGTCTAAGTTCCATGAAGAGGCTTAAGGCAGAGTTTCCAGGTGAGGCCGAAGGCTGAGCTTTCCTCACAAGCATAATGAGTGACAGGGTTGGCATGCAAAGCGTGCAGGGGTGTCCCCTAGTATATATATATATATATATATATATATATATATATATATATATATATATATATATATATACAGTAATAAAATGATTTGGATACAAATTAGAATAAAAAATTTAAAAATGGTTCTGAATAAATAAAAATAAAAGTATGAACTTTATTTTATGAAGTAAAATCAATAAAACTTAAATAACTAATATAGCAAATTAATTCCTTATTACAAAAATATTATATACATTACACTTACAGATATGCTAATGGCGTGTCTACCTAATGTTTATTTATATTTTAATCTTAACTATTGTATTAAGGGACACATCCCTTGTGGACCGGCCGCCTCGCTGGGAACGACGTTCCCACTTCAATGCTCATCGCTTCCCTATCAAATAAAAATCGCTACAAAATTATCGGTGGCTTATAAATAAGTATTAAAGTTTGTAGCTGAATATGCAAAATTAGCTTATTACAACAATATAAAGTTCAACCTCTTCCAATATTAATATTAAAATAGTACACCCAGCTGTGATTTGAAGCTAAAGGTATTTACCTCCTGAATCTGGATATAGCATTATATTTAGGAAGAAACAGCCTTCCTAGAAAAAGTTGTTTTACAAAATCTACAAGAACTTTTTTTGTTAATGAGATAAAAAGTTTGAAACTTTAATATCATATTGCCAAAGACATGTTCAATCATGTATTAAAGTTTCATCAAGATATATGAACGGGGTTTTTATGAGCGCTTTTTCAAAGTTGAGATTTGTTTGAAAAGAGTCCAAAATCGTTTTTTTTTTCGTTCGGCACGTAGTATAAATATAAAGAAATAACACTACAAATTTTTAATTTAGATAAATCAAGGCACAATGAAATTACGAAAATATTGGCACAAGTTCGTAAATAGGAATGTTTGAAATTAATCAATATAGCTTTATTGGTTTAATTTCTGTAAGCTTCCAAACTCAAGTCTCCAAACTTTTGTTACGGACAGTAGTTATAATTTACAGTCAATAAGTAAGTCAGTTTTAACTAATCACTAAATCGGGGGGGGGCCGATCTTGGTTAAGCAAGTATTACCAAGACACATTACCGGGGGGTCCGGGGGTACCGCCCCGGGAAATTTTTCAAAAAGTAAACTCATGGAGATGTCATTTTACGCTATTCTAGCTCCTACAAAATTGGGATAATATTATGTTTTAAGTTAAAATGATAGGCTATATGTTTATAATGTACACAATTACACCGATATTGTATATGTTTAGAAATATTAATACATAAAATGTGATGAACATTTTTTTTTATTTATGGATAAAAAATATTTATTTTTGTATATTTCGGGGGGGGCCGAGGCCCCCTCGGCCCCCCCCATATATACGCCACTGTTTTAAGTGATTATGCAGAAAAAAGGGAGATTTAATACTAATATGATTATAGCAAGAAAGACGTGACTGATAAGTCACCGCAGTGAATTTGATTCAATACATGGCATAATTTTTACAACCCTATAGAATTTATTGCTGCATGTGTGCTAAATGATGACACCTTTACAAAAAAAATTATGTAAATAGAAACCAATATGGTTAGATTTTAAAAAGTAAGCCCAGTTCCAAATTCATGGAAAGCTAACCCCTAAGCCAAATATCAGGATTTTGTGCTGAATTTGTGTTATGCAAATATGCCAGTTTTTAATTTGCAACACATATTAAATTTGAGGTAAAATGAGCATATATATATATATATATATATATATATATATATATATATATATATATATATATCAGTTATTAGAATGATCCTGTCTATAAATACCTGGTAATATATTGTTGCGTTTGTCTATTTAATTGTTATTTATTTCTAACTCAATTAAATTATTTTAACAATAATTACCATATTTTCCATAACTGTCCAGAATACTAAAGCTGAAAATGGTTCTGCCTTCGCTCCAAAGAACAAAAGTGAACAAGAACTTGCTTCACTTTGCTCTTGGAGGAAACCTAGACCTGAACAACCTGAACAGAGTTCAAATACATTTAGACTAAAAGTAAGTAACAAACGTCAGAAGAGTGTTCAACACTATATATAGTATATTAGAGAGATAGGACATCAGCAAACTTAAATTAAAAGACAAGTTCAATAACATCAGAGTAGTAGTCACAAACACAAAATAGACACAATCTCACAAATTTTCAACACCACAGGCATTTTCTGCAGGTGAGTAGAGAGAGAGCAAAACTTGACTTTTAAGGTAAGTTTGCTGATGTCCTATCTCTCTAATATACTAATTCCTGGCATAGTGCCCTTTAACTTAACCTAAAACAACACTATATATAGTCAGGAAA
This sequence comes from Stictocephala bisonia, assembly GCA_035578905.1. NCBI lineage: Eukaryota > Metazoa > Arthropoda > Insecta > Hemiptera > Membracidae > Stictocephala > Stictocephala bisonia. The sequence continues at coordinate 20,397 of JAQJVL010002262.1, forward strand.
CACTCAATTATATTCTATATCAACATGCTCTTTTATAATTTGTCCTGGAATTTGTAGAATTTATATTGACAAGACTTTCAGTATCTGGATGGAAGATGGATGTCTAGATGCAAATTGTTTTCAATAATAATCCTGTTTTTACATTTATTCTTTTAGAAACCTCTACTACAGTCCTTTAAAATACATATGTTATTGTAAAGCCCATCAACTCCTTTATAGTTAGGTTTGAAAAGATTTTATATTTTGACCTTGCCTTTATCAAAAGTAAAATTTGATAGTTTTTATATTCAAATATCAGTTCAAAATCACAGGTAAGTTCAAGGGAGCCTTCTTTAGAGGTTGAAAACTTAAGTTTACATTCTTAATCATATTTCCACTAAACAGATATCTCACCTATTCATCTGAATGTCTGGAAAGTATCTAAAATGGACATTTTTAAGTAAATAAATGAAATATTCAGCAGTCATATTTAGTTCTCAAAGTAGGGTTCTACTTGTGTATGAGCCAGTTAATACTTTAAAAACAAACATTACAAGCGTGGATATATTAAAATAAGAACATTCCTTGTTTTAAAGTAGTCATACCTAACTTGGCATAGTGATGTTTTTGTTTTAGGTATGATACAAAAATAATGTTATCTGTAGCAAACTGTATCAAATATGATATTAGTGTAATCAGTTAGTTTATTACAGCCACCTGCCCATACAAGTACAGTGGTATTGACGTGGCCCAGATGTCATTTGACTACAATATTTACACAGGATAAAATTTCTTACTCGTCAACGGATTAAATTGTCCATTGATTACCTAAATCACTGTGACACTGAAAAATAGAATGTTAGCTCATCAAAAACGAGCGACCCTGTTAGGGAGAAGATTTACAGCGTTGCCAGTTTGCATGCCATGGCCTTCTACTAGAGACAGTTATTGTTTTAACCCTAAGAAGGTAAATTATTATTTTGCCTGTAAAGACCTGGTAATATATTATTGTGATTTAAAAAAAATTTATTTATTTATAACTTGATTAAAATGTTTTAACTGCAATTATCACATTTTCATTCCTTTTTAGAAACCTAAAGCTCAAAAAGATAAAGCTGCTGCTACAGCCACCAAAACTGTAACAGAGATATTGCCTTGGAGAAAACGTACACCCGAACAACCTGAAGAGAGTTCAGATAAAACTATACCACAAGTAAGTAACATACCTGAGAAGGTTCAACACTAGATTTAGTCAGGAAACACTCACAACACTAGATTTAGTCAGGAAACACTCAATTGAATTCTATACATGATCTTTTATAACTTTTACTTTTTATTATTTTTTAAATTTCTTATAAATATAAATCTTAAATAATAACTTGGTGTAGTTTTCATATTGTAGATTGAACATTGGCCATAAGTGATAAGAATATTCATGAAAAACATTTTAACTTATTATCTAGTTTATATTTTAATAGGGTTAACGTTATGTTTTTAATCCAGAAAGATTAAAATTTAATCATAAAATATGTCAGTGTTGTAATAACAAACTATTTTAAATGATAAGAGTTTGCTTTTTCATTCTTTTTCATCTCTGGACTTTTTCATATGTTATTCTTACTCTGGTAAATATATGTTAGAAAAATTATAAAAGTGTGTAAATAACTAGCATGTAAATAATTTACCACAGAAAATAATGAGATTGTTTCAAAATAGAATTGAGAATAGCAATATATATACAAATTGCTTATCTCATTATTTTCATGCCTCTCAATAGACTCACCTTCACTCCCAACATTCAAAATCTATGTAAAATTGCCCACACACTTTTGTCACAAATAAAAAATAGTATTTTATTTGTGTTATTCATTCGTTTTAATTGAATAAAATTATATGTTAGCCAAAACCTTAAATTTACCTCAAGGATAAATTATTATTTTGCCTGTAAAGACCTGGTAATATACCGGGTGTTTCAAAATGAATAGCGGGGTTTTAGTGTGTTATAATATTTATTACATCAAACTTACAGCCACAAGGGATATATCAAATGAAAGAGAAACTCAAACAGTTTTGTTTGTTGGCATCAGTGCGGAATGTTTCCGCCGCAATCCGATAGAAAGCGCTAGTAGCAAAGATGGCGACTAAAGAACAGAAAGCGTTTTGTGTTTTACAGTTTGCAAAGACGGAATCTGTTGTTACTGTGCAACGTGCGTTCCGGATTAAGTTCGGTTGTGATCCTCCAGGTGATAATAATATTCGTAGATGGTATCATCAGTTTGAAGACACTGGCTGCCTTTGTAAAGGCAAGAGTACGGGACGACCAAGAACTAGTGAAGAGAGCGTTGAGCAAGTGCGTAATTCGTTCACGCGTAGCCCTATGAAATCCGTTCGGAAGGCTAGTCGTGAATTAGCAATTCCTGTGACGACTGTTCGGAGACTTTTGCGGCGACGCTTGCAACTACGTCCTTATCGTTTGCAGTTGTTACAGGCTCTGAATCCTACTGACCATGTTTTACGTGCCAACTTTGCTAACGACATGTTGTTGAATGACAATGAAAATTTTCTGGATCTTGTCGTATTCAGTGATGAATCGACCTTCCACCTTAGTGGTCAAGTAAACACCCATAATGTTCGGATTTGGGGTTCAGAAAATCCCCGCATGATGGAACAAGTGCAACGAGACTCCCCTAAATTGAATGTTTTTTGTGCCATATCCCGACAGAAAGTTTATGGTCCTTTCTTTTTTGGTGAAGCAACTGTAACTGGTCCCTCTTATCTGGATACTCTACAGCTATGGCTCTTCCCTCAACTGACTCAGGATGAACCAGAGAACTTCGTCTTTCAGCAAGATGGTGCGCCGCCTCACTGGCATAACGAGGTACGCGATTGGCTTAACCTCACAGTACCCGACCGCTGGATTGGCCGTAAGGGGCCTAATGATGGCGCTTGTTATCCATGGCCTCCACAGTCACCCGACCTAACGCCGTGTGATTTCTATCTTTGGGGGTTTATTAAGGATCGAGTGTATGTGCCTCCAATGCCAGCCAACCTTCCCGAATTAAGGAACAGGATTGAAACAGCTGTTGCGGCAATTACTAATGAGACACTAACCAAAGTTTGGGAAGAACTCGCATATCGTCTTGACGTGTGCCGAGTAACGAATGGTGCTCACATTGAACACTTGTAGGCTATTATGTAAAACTGTTTGAGTTCCTCTTTTGTTTGATATATCACTTGTGGCTGTAAGTTTGATGTAATAAATATTATAACACTTTAAAACCCCGCTATTCATTTTGAAACACCCGGTATTATTGTGATTTAAAAAATTTTTATTTATTTATTACTTGATTAAAATGATTTAACTGCAATTATCACATTTTCATTCCTTTTTAGAAACCTAAAGCTCAAAAAGATAAAGCCGCTGCTACAGCCACCAAAACTGTAACAGAGATATTGCCTTGGAGAAAACGTACACCTGAACAACCTGAAGAGAGTTCAGATAAAACTATACCACCAGTAAGTAACATACCTGAGAAGGTTCAACACTAGATTTAGTCAGGAAACACTCAATTGAATTCTAAACATGATCTTTTATAACTTTTACTTTTTATTATTTTTTAAATTTCTTATAAATATAAATCTTAAATAATAACTTGGTGTAGTTTTCATATTGTAGATTGAACATTGGCCATAAGTGATAAGAATATTCATGAAAAACATTTTAACTTATTATCTAGTTTATATTTTAATAGGGTTAACGTTATGTTTTTAATCCAGAAAGATTAAAATTTAATCATAAAATATGTCAGTGTTGTAATAACAAACTATTTTAAATGATAAGAGTTTGCTTTTTCATTCTTTTTCATCTCTGGACTTTTTTCATATGTTATTCTTACTCTGGTAAATATATGTTAGAAAAATTATAAAAGTGTGTAAATAACTAGCATGTAAATAATTTACCACAGAAAATAATGAGATTGTTTCAAAATAGAATTGAAAATAGCAATATGTATACAAATTGCTTATCCCATTATTTTCATGCCTCTCAATGGACTCACCTTCACTCTCAACATTCAAAATCTATGTAAAATTGCCCACAAACTTTTGTCACAAATAAAAAATAGTATTTTATTTATGTTATTCTTTCGTATTTAATTGAATAAAATTATATGTTAGCCAAAACCTTAAATTTACATCAAGGATATAGCACTAACTTTATGCTATGCCAATATACCACTTTAAAAATATACCTTATCTTACTTAAATTTGAGGTCGAATGGTCGAGTCATGTTTCGGATGGAAGGTCAACCAGTTCTGCCATCTAAAAAAAGTCAATGAAGTACATATCAGGCCAGTGCTGAAGTTCTGTAATCAGAAAGCATATTTTACTATGAATAATTCAGTATGAAGTAGTTTATAAACAAATTTTCTATTGTTTTATGCTTATATAAAATTAATTTATTAAATAAAAAAAAATAATAAAACTTTCATATGTAACCATCATATGTAACCCTATGATCTGGAACCTTTGATAACTGCCTAGTGACGAAGACAGATGAATGTGAATTCTCCAGTACTTAAGCTAAGAAGTGTAGGATGGGCGGAGTGTAAAAAGGGTTTCTTGTTCAACAGGTGTTGCCTCCACTATTTTAGGGAACAATAAATGAGCTTGGCGTGTCTGACATCAGTTGCTGTTGCTTCACAATTCCGAGTGCATTAGAACAAGTTTTGTATGAGTTAGTATACATACAATGTATCCCATATTATAAACTTATTACAGAATATTTCATGGGAAAAAATTCCAGCTTAGTATTAAATGATTAGTTACATAGTGTGTTAGCTGCCTTTGCTAGGACATTACAAATTCGTAATGGTCCAGCTACCAGATTTGTTGCTCATTTAGAACTATCTAGGGGGTACGTACAGCTTTGAAGATTCGTTTTGAACGCGAACAACATCAATCCTCCGACAGTGCCTCTAAGTAACCAACTAGCTTATTATAAATTGAACATCTTTCTAAATGGTGTAAAACCCCTCCACAATGATCATCCAAAGTACCTTAGAGTAATGTTAGATCGATTGCTAATGTTTAAAAGCCATCTTCAAAAAACAGCAGCTAAAATTAAAACCAGGACCAATTTAATGTTGCTGAAACAACTTGGGGTGCCAATGCACATATCCTGTCTACAATCGATCTGATGCTAGTTTATTCAGCTGCTGAATAAAGTGCTCCTGTTTGGCTAAATAGTGTACATAGTAAAGCAATTGATGTCCAACTTAATAGGGTCATGAGAACTATAAGTTGCACTCTCATGCCAACTTTACTACCTTGGCTCCAGGTGTTGTACAATATAAATATAGCTCCTCCACAAATAAAACATCAGGAGGCACTGCTTAAAGAATTCAATAAGATCTCCCCATTACACAGGATCTCTCATATCAGAACGGTCCCTTAAAATCTCGAAACCCACTTGTATGTACTGCTTTCCAGTTGAGCAGATCAAATATCTCGCCTAATACTAGCTGGGCCATAGCGTGGAACAGTTTTTTTTTTTTACAATTTGGAGGGCCAGGCTTCAAACCTGGTAACGACTCCTAAGACAAAAAGGCTTATCGTGCCCCCTCCTTTACAGGACTTCAAACCTCATCCAATCCAAGGTCCTTAGAGAACCTTGGAATTGCCTTGATGAGGTTTTCCTGTGCTACATCTTGGCTACGTTCTTAAACGCCACCCAAGGTGAGAGCCCGCTTCCTAGCTAGGGCCAGGCAGTGGAAGAGGATGTGCCGTCCAGACTATTCCTCCTCCTCACATTTCCTACACAGGAGAATTGGGGTTGGGAACCCCATCTTGTTCATATGTGCCCGAAACGTCCAGTTATAAAACCAACCACACTTTGGAGCTCTGATCTGAAGGGAAAGAGTTTGGGAGCCACTTATCTATTACGTATTGTTGCTAGACCACCTTTACTACCATTAGTCTTTTTTTTAACTACTTGGTCATAAAATATTTATTTAAATTACTGATAATTTATAAATTATTTTAATTATACCTGACCATATATTATTGTGCTTTAGTTTTTAATTGTTATTTATTTCTAACTTGATTAAATTGATTTGACTACAATTACCACAATTCTATTACTGTCCAGAAAACTATGGCTCAAAAAGATAATGCCGCTGCTCCTGGAACTAAAAGTGAATCAGAGAAAGTATTGCAGCAACTATTATGGAGAAAACGTACACCTGAACAACCTGAAGAGAGTTCAGATAAAACTATACCACAAGTAAGTAACATACCTGAGAAGGGTCAACACTAGATTTAGTCAGGAAAAACTCAATTGAATTCTATACATGCTCTTTATAACTTGTACTTTTTAAAAGCTGCTAATATATCATTTAAATAATAACTTTTAATTTTCAAATTGTAAATTTTCAACACTGGCCACAAGTGATAAGAACATTCATGAAAAAAATTTTAAATTGTAATTATCTGGTAAATATTGTCATATGATAAAGGTTTGGCTTTTATTCAGAAATACTAAATTTTAATCATAAAATTTGTCAATGTTGTAATTAATAATTATTGTAAATGACATAGTAAGCAGGTGTAGTAAGCTGGACATTCTCTTCCATCTTTATAATTATCTTTGTTTCTTTTAAACAGGCTCACATTAAATACAAAGTTCTAGAGCCGTTTTCTCTCATCAGTGCAAAACCTTTATTCTGGGTATGAAGCTACAAGAAACAACTCAAAATAAGCACCTCACCAAAAATTGTGACTGGTTAACTTTTCTATGCCTTAGTGGTGGGCCTTCAGATAACAAAATTGAGACTACTCTACAGTTGCAAGAACCTTTTCCTCCATATTTGAGTATAGGATGTTGTAATGTATTTGGTTTATTTTCCAATCATGTGTTTTTGTTTTGTTTTGGTTGTCATGGTTTTTCATACACAAACTGATTGTAATGTTTCAAATAAATGGAGTAGTTTTATAATAAATTGTAATATTTATTAGTGGTGACTAGGATAAAAATGCTAAGGAAAAGGCATCAATATAACGAAGAAACAGATTTGGATAAAACAGAAAATGAAGGGAATAGCAGAGTGAACAACAAAAATGAAGTAAGTAGTTCATGGCAACTAAGTAGTTCACCCAGTTTTGACAAGTCAACCTGCAATTGGGATCAGTAATGCAGAAGACTTCTCAACAGATTTGTTCTAGCGGAAATACCTAGGTCTAAACAGGGCTTAGCATTACTTGATATAATTGGGGAACAAACTTATACCAAGTTAAGTGACCTTTGTTCACCTGATCCACCAGAGAACAAGACGTTAAATGAATTACTGGAAATTTTTGGAAAACATTTAAACCCTGTTCCTAATAAATATGCAGAAAGGGTAAAATTTCATGCACGTTTCCAAATAAATGACAAAAATATTAAGGACTTTTCCGTAGAGTTAAAAAATTTGTCTAAACATTGTCAGTTTCCACAGCATGGCTGGATGAAGCTTTAGTTACACAATTTTTAATTGGGGTCAGTGATGAGAAACTAAGGTTAAGTTTATTTAATGTAGACAATTTGACCTTTAATAAAGCAATTGAAGTAGGCTTAACTTTTGAAAGTAACCTTACAGCTGTTACCTTACAAAGATTCACAGTAGTACTAGCACTGCTGATAAAGTTAACACCATTACATCCCAGAAGCAGAACAGGATTATATGTTATAAAAATTGTAATCGGTGTAATTGTAAGAGTCACAGCCAAGAAAGTTGTCCGTTTAAAGATGCAGTGTGTTTTCGTTGTGGAAAAAAAGGTCATATTGCAAAACGTTGTAGGTCGAAATCACGACAAAATATTCAACAAGTGGAACAAAGAATTAATAATAGTAACAGTATTGACAATTTTGAGTTTCAACCAAAAAGAGATGAAGAATGCTATAAGCTTGTTTGCAATGAACTGAAACCCACTATGTCAAGGGAGATATTAACGGTGCCTGTTATGTTAGACTTGGTTCGGGATCGGAAATGTTTCAAATTGATACAGGAGCTTCTGTAAGTTTGATGGGTAAAAAATGGTTTTATCAGCTGTTCCAAGACTCTAAATTAGAACCGGACAATATATGACTTAAAACATACACAAAAAAAGTGTAAATTTACTTGGAAAAATAAAAACCAATATATGTGTTAATAAACAAGAGAAATTAGTGACTCTTTATGTTGTGGATGGGGATTTCAACAGCATTTTTGGTCTAGAATGGTTTTGGTGTTTTAAGCTGGACTGGCACCCTTTACTATTAAATATTTTTTAATAGTAAAGCAAACAGTTACGATTCGATGGTTGGTGAAATAAAGGGTGAGCCTGGACAAAAGAAAATGCTACAACAGTTACTAGAATCATATAAAGAAGTTTTTCAAACTGGTGTTGGTAAAATAAGAGGCATTTCTATTAGGTTATCGGTCAAGGAAGGTACTAAACCCATTTACAAGAGGTCTACATGTTGCTTTTTCTTTAATGCCCAAAGTATCAACGGAGCTTGAAAGACTGGAAAAGGAGGAGATAATATCTCAAGTTGACTTTTCTGACTATGCAACTCCAATTGTTCCTATTTTAAAAAAAGATGGCACAGTGAGATTATGTGGAGATTTCAAAGTTATATTAAACAAGGTTTTGCACGCAGATGATTATCCTATACCAAATATAGATTACCTTTTGTCTAAAATTGGAAATAGCAAGTTTTACTCGAAGATTGATGTGACCCAAGCCTGTAATCAGTTGGAAGTGCACGAAGAAGATCGTCATTTAATTACAGTGAACACACATAAGGGTCTTTACCGGTACAACAGACTTCCTTTTTGGATAACTAATGCACCGGCTATCTGGCAAAGAACAATAGAACAGATTTTGAGTGGTATTCCTGGAGTTGGAATCTTCTATGATGATATTGGAATTGGCTGTAACACGGCAGATGAACATTTCTCTACTCTGAAACAAGTTTTTGAACAGTTAAAGCAATTTATTCGCATAAATTCTGAGAAGTCTTCATTTTTTAAAGATTCAATTGAGTATTGTGATTTCAAACTTAGCGAAAAAGGAGTCCACACTCTTCAAAACAAAATTGAAGCAATGATGTTAGTGCCTGAACCAATATCTGTAACAGAACTTAGATCATTTCTGGGTTTAGTCACGTTCTATGGAACATTTATTTATACATCGGTTGAGTGATTTAGCAGCACCCCTTTATGGCTTGTTAAAGAAGGGAGTGAGTTTTAATTTCAATGACAAATGTAGGGAAGCTTATCAAAGAATTAAAAATGAATTGGCTTCAGATAGAGGTTTGGTCCATTATGATCCACAAAAACATCTTATATTTGCTACTGATGCGAGTCCCTTTGAAATAGGTGCTGTTCTATCTCATAAAATGGCTGATGGAAATGAGCGACCAATAGCATACGCTAGTCGTACACTATCTCCTACAGAGTGTAAATATAGTCAGATTGACAAGGAAGCATTGTCCATTGTTTTTGGTGTTAAAAGATTCTATTACTAGCTATTTGGAAGGAAGTTTAACGCTGGTAACAGATCACAAGCCATTAGTATCAATTTTTCACCCTGAAAAAGAGCTTCCAAAATTGTCCGCAATACGTATGCAGAATTATGCTTTATACTTACAAGCTTTTAATTATGATATTTGTTACAGGAAAACTATAGAACATGGAAATGCTGATGCTTTGTCAAGGTTACCAACTGTATTTTTTTTTTTTAATTGATGAAAGTAGTGGAGCAGATATTTTTCAAATAGAACAGATTAATACTCTCCCAATTACTGCATTGGAAATTTCACAAGAATTATTACAAGATGATGAAATTAATGATTTATAAAAATTTTTGAAACATGGACTGCACAGTAAGGAATTTTATTTTGAACATCCAGCAGCAGAATTTACTTTGCAGAGTGATTTTATTCTACTTGGTTACCGAATATTTATACCTACAAAATTTAGAGATTGTGTTCTCAAAGAACTACATGATGGGCACCAGGGTATTGTAAAAACAAAAAGATTAGCTAGAAATTTTATTTGGTGGCCAAAAACTGATTCTGACATTGAGTTGTTGATAAGAAATTGTAAGCATTGTCAGTTGTATAGAAATAACTCGCTTTGCTCGTTGGGGCCGGGGTTCAGGCCAATTCGTTGAATATAAAAAGTTAACTGCTGATAATATTTTCCGTTAAAATGTTATTTATTTAACAGGACAAATGTTTATTTCAAAAAATAAAATCATCGTTTCTATACATTGTATACAAAATTTATTTTAAAAATCATGGTTTTTATACGGAAAAAGTGATAGTAAAAAAAAGTGATAGTGCATTATTAAAAAAACATACGGAAAAGTGATTTTAAAAGTAAGCTGTTAAAAAACTAAAGTTATTAATTGATTTCAGTTGCCTGTTAATTAACCATTCGATCAACTGAACCATGGTCCATCCAGTCTCGCTATGGGAAGGCCGGCAAACGTAGAGACCCATTTAAAAAATATTTAAATCCTCAAAAAGTTTTGTTTGAAAGGTTAATTTAACTATTAATAGTATGTGTGTTTGCCTGTTAGTTAACCATTCGTTCAGTGAATGAATGGAATATCCAGTCTCGCCACAGGGAGGCCGGCAAACGTAGAGACCATATTTACAATAGCTAAAATGTTGGAGAGTTTTATTTTAGGCAGGCCCCCTGGCCTACTGCCTAGTATTTACTACAGCTAAAATGTTGGGGAGTTTTATTTTAGGCAGGGCCCCTTGCCTACTGCCTAGTATTTACAATAGCTAAAATGTTGGGGAGTTTTATTTTAGGCAGGCCCCCTTGCCTACTGCCTGGTAAAGTACATTTTTGGGTTCGGTCAACTTACGACAGGGAATTTTTTAAAGCAGACCCCCTAGCTTACTGCCAATAACGCAATTGGCGTTATAGAAGAAGGTCACCGTACACAATGTTTTTTGCGTAGGCGACCCCTTCAACGACTCTTCCAGGTTGGACAAGGACTACATATGAGTAGGGCTTCTCACTCTGCTGAGAAGGACGTACAGCTGGCCATGTGTGAAGCAGTCCGTGCGAAGATCAACTCCGAGGTACTCAATTGTTTGGCCTTGGCTCTTGTGGCCAGTCATTGAGTACGCTAACATGAGGGGAAATTGTCGACGAAAGACACGAATCGGCGACCCTTCGGCCAACGCAAACCTAAAGGTGATTCGAGAAATACCGAAAGGTTGCGTGCCTCCGGGAAGTCTGACAGTGATTAGCCGTTTGGTAATCGCTGTCACAATGACTTTAGTGCCGCTAACGAGTCCATCGGCAATATTCAAGTTCCTCATGATAAGGCATACGGAGCCAACCTTAAGTCGCAGGACATGATCTGGTATGCCTTTGCCAGTGGCTTGATGTAATAGCTGTACATCCACGATCATATCATCTTCGTTTTCCTTGTCCATAGTGTCAGCACTTATCAACTCATGAAGTTGGCCATCCAACGAGTTCAAGATTTGATCATTGATCTCTTTGACGTTCACGTTCATATTTGAAAGTATCGCTCTTCTCGCACATTGATCGGGGTCACAGAGAATTTGGGGTGGAAAAACCTCACCGATCAAGTCTGTTATGGTTGTGAGATATCTTAGCCCAAGAAGAGGAATAAGGTTCTCACAATCACAGCCTTCTCCAAACATCTTGGATGGAATAGCTCCGTTGCCTACTCCAAGGAGCAATTTGGAGTAGTCAAGGGAGCTAGTCGTTCAGTGTGGAGTTGTCAGGGAGAACAACTTAAAAAGTCGCCAAAGGTATGATGCTCGAAGTGAAACACAATCAATATCACACAATGTGCGAGCTTTTTCAACAACGGGTGATATTTGCCTAAATTCCCCTGAGCAGAGAAAGATCTTATTTCCAAATGGGACACTAGTATTCATGAGATCTCGAAGTGACCGGTCGAGGATCTCGAATATGAATCGGTGCGCCATTGGAGCCTCATCAAAGACAATGAGCTGTGCTGCTCGGATGAGCTCTGCTCGTTGGGACCCGTTGGTAATGTTCCACATGCTCATGCCGTCACCAAGATCGAGAGGGAGCCGGAACATGCTGTGTGCGGTGGTACCACCAGCCAAATTACATTTCATTAGATGCTATCTAAACTAAATGTTACAGCTTCAGTTAAACAAAAACTTCAAGTCTGCAAACAGTACAGCAATTTCACGTAAGCCATTCTGAAATTTGTTTTAGAAAAAGTGAAAAATCAAAGTTTATAGCAGTTTGATAGAAAAGTTCTATACGTAAATAACGTGTAGGGTTTTAAGTTTTTAGCTCCTTTAAATCATGCTTAAATGGGAGGAACTATTCCAAAAAAATCATGTGTTTTCGAAAGAACTCAAGTTTACCGACTTTTTCTGAGGGAACTATTGTATATAGCACAAAAACATACAGGACACTTTTTGTGCAGAATTTTATTGTCAATTTGAATATATCATTTGGTGTTAAGTAAGCTAAAAATTAAAGTTTCAGTAAAACAAAAACCTCAACTCTGCAAAAAGATAAACGTTTTCACGTCAGCCATTTTGGATTTGTTCTAGGTTATGGACGGTGCAAAATCGAATTTAATTGTAGTTTTGATAACAAATTAGTATAATTAAGTAGTGTGTAGGGGTTTAAGTTCTTAAATTATCGTTTTAATGCAGTAAAATATGAAAAACAAAACAAAAATAAAATTTTTTGAACAAAATGTGAAAATTAAAGATTTTTTGCGTAGTTATTATCAAAAACACAAAAAAATTTTATATTACCAAAATTGTAGGAAATTTAATTACAAATCTGGAGTATGCTGTCAGATTTGTTCTACAACCAACGGTTCGGCCACAATTAAGCCGTTAGTAAAACTCTGCACACAATTCAAAATTCCCGTCCGCCATTTTGATTTTTTTGGAGGGTTAAAAATTAAAAATTTTTAATTTTTGGAATTTTCCCGTCGGTTGCTCAGCAAAATCTACGAGCGTGCCAAATTTCAAGTTTCTAGCTCATCTGGAAGTGGGTTAGAATTTGTATACGTGAGTCAGTGAGTTACACATGCGGCTATATAGATATTAGATCCAGCAAAAGAAAACTCACATCAATGGGAGTACTCAATTCAACACATGGACAGACTTCACGTTGATTACGCAGGACCATTTAAAGGAACCTACTGTCTATTAATTGTGGATGCACATAGTAAGTGGGTTGAAGTTTATTCAGTGTCGCCGTCATCAACCGTTACAAAACAGAATCTCATGAAGTTTTTTGCTAGCTATGGTTTGCCACGAGTGTTAGTATCTGATAATGACACTGCCTTTACTAGTCAAGAGTTTGTTGAATTTTGCAAAGGATGTGGAATAAAACAAAAATGCTCAGCTCCCTATCACTCAGCCACCAATGGGCTGGCTGAGAGAAACGTGCAAACTATAAAAAATTGCATTAGTTAGCGACAATAGTGTGCTAAGGGCTCTGGTAACTTTTCTTTTCACTTACAGGCGAACACCACACACGTCTACAGGTAAGACACCAGCCAAACTTTTTCTTGGGAGGGAAACTAGATCAAGAATTGATTTAGTTAGACCAGAGATAGAGACCAAAGTTAGTCCTATGAAAGTGCAGACAAGAAAAGACAGAAACCCAAAATGTCGTGTTTTACAAGTTGGAGACAGAGTGGCAATTCGTTTCTACAACCAGTTTCAAAAATGGAAATTTGGAACAGTGGAAAGGGTATTGGGAAGACTTAATCATATTGTAAACGTTGAGGGAGTATCACACAGGCGACACATAGACCAAATCAGGAAAGTTAATTTTAACTAACGTCTAAATAAATTATAGAGTAATTGTTTTAGTTGAGAGGAATTGTAATGTATTTGATTTATTTTCCAATCATATATTTTTGTTTTGTTTTGGTTGTCATGGTTTTTCATACACAAACTGATTGTAATGTTTCAAATAAATGGAGTAGTTTTATAATAAATTGTAATATTTATTAATGTATTTTTTTCAATTGGTATGGGATGGGTGTAGAAAATATCATACATTTTTTTATAGAAGACTGTTTTGGTGACTCACAATTTTAAAGCCTGTATTTTTTTTATTAAGAAGCTGCAATTTTTTCAAAGGATTTCCATGTCAAAAAAAGGTGACTGTGAACAATTATAATAAATGTTGTAAATACAATAAAGAGATAACAAATAATATGTATTATAAGTATAAATGGTAATTTTGTAATCTGGGGTGGCCATCCCCTAAAGACTATGCCGCATTCCCCCCAAAAATCCACAACCCCCTTTTCAAATAGAAAGTTAACATTATTCGCTGTATACATTTTCAAGTAATTTAAATGTTATTTATATAGATATTGAAGCTTCAATTATTTTTGGATGTACTTATTTGAGTTCAATCATTGTTACTTGTATTTTGTATATTTTTGTATATGTAAGGCAAAATGTTAACCCTGCATTTGCTTGTCTTTTGGTAAAAATAAATCTAGAAGTATATCTACATGTATGGTAATGTCATTAAAAAAAAACAAATTTCTCAATCAACAAACTACGACTTTATTTCACAATGTCTTATGTAAGTAATCTAATATTATTTCATAATACACCCCTTGATGAGATTAAAAACATAATGATATTTTAATTTTTAAATATAAGTGTTCATAGTAAAATTTCACCTGCAATTCTCTGAAAAAAAAAAATAAATAATGAGACAATTTGAGATATAACAGAAACGATTTGTAGACCAAAGGTTTTTATAATTTATAGTAATCAGTATTGTAATTAGTGTTCTTGGAATACTTTGTTGCTATAGTTGTGGCGCAGATAACACCCTTGCAATCACCATAGTGAGGTGGGAGGGACAGATCAAGGGATGCGACCCATGCCAATGAACAAAATTAATAAAAAGTTTTTAAAAGTCAGTAATAATTTACTCTGATTTTATAACTTTTAATTTTTTTACAATGAATATTAGTTTTTTATTATCATTTAAAAAGTTTTTTGACACATTTTTATTGTAATGCCCTAGAAAACTATTCTCTATAAGTGAAGTGTTTAGTACTCGTAGAGGAAGGCCAGTTATATAAAGGGAGGTTTTTACATCATGGCAAAACTACCACTGTTGCCTGCCCAACATTAGCCATTATGGAAGCTTACAACAAGGGCGAAAATGTAATATGGCGTCTGTTGCTGTCAGTAGCTAATTGCAGCTGCGACACGCCACTATCTCATACAGTAGTTTTAACGTCCCACAAGGAACTCATTCTTGTTATTGTCAAGAGTTAGCTTTACATTTAACAAGTATTGAACTGACCAGAGCCCACTGAAAAACTAAAATTATCGTCCAATCACGACAACCAAACTAAGAATCTCCATCCCCCAACAAAGGAAGAAATTCAGGCACATATATACAGAAATAAAAAAAAACAATAAAGCATAAGGGGAACATAGAATAGTAGCAGAGTTCCTAAAAGGTTCTCTAGGAGGAGAACTCCAAAACCCTAGAGGAACTAATAAAAATTTTTACTTATATTTGGTTAGGTTAAAGGGCACTAGGCCAAGAATAGGAGAGATAGGCACTAGTATATTGGAGAGATAGGACATCAGCAAACTTACCTTAGAGGACAAGTTTATTAACACCAGAGTAGTAGTAACATACACAAAAGAATCGCATAATCACACAAATGTTCAGTACCACTGGCACTTTTCAGTCTCTCTCTCTATCTATCTATCTATCTATCTACTCACCTGAAGAAAGTGCCAGTGGTACTGAAAATTTTTGTGATTCTTTTGTGTATGTTACCACTACTCTGGTGTTAGTAAACTTGTCTTTAAAGGTAAGTTTGCTGATGTCCTATCTCTCCAATATAATCATTACTTATATTTGGAAAAGTGAGAAAATCCTGAAAGACTTTAAAATTGTCCTCATTCACCCACAGCACAAAACCTCAATCCATATTACCATACCTCTCACAGTACCTGCAATCTACTAAATTTTCTCATCTATAAGCCACAAAAGAGCACAAGAATCATCAATCGCAGAGTATTCGACTGGGTTAAGACCCAACAGATACTGTTCAGAACAGATCTTGAATTTCAAGTATGTTAGTCCCTAAGTCCTCAGCAAAAAATACATCTTGGAGTGGATAAAGGCAATGACTTGCCACACAAGTCGGTCGGGGATGACCACCAACAGATTTAGCCTGCCACTCCCGTGGTTTGGAAGTAACGTTAAGCTGTTGGTCCATAGATTAAGTGTTAGAGAGGACATCTTAGCCGTAACTTCGCCTAGTAAAATAAGACGATATTTAAACTTTATTGCACCAATAACCCAACTAAGGTATAAGATATTTCACATTTACTTTCTGTTACAGGAACGCTTCAAGTCTATTATAGTGCAGGGGAGTTCACAATTCGACCACGAACATTTACATCAGAATCAACCTCGCACCCCAAGACGATTGAGGCCTGCCTCTGCAGAACATCTTCCAAATCAAGGAGAGCCAGATTTTGGGAGTTTACAATTTAATGCTGAAAAATCACATGACAAAATAACTCCCATTCCAAGAAGACTGAGACCTGCACCTTCAGAGGAACTTAGTGATCCTAAAGGGCCTTTGCAGACATGTGTAAAATCTGACTATGTAAACACATATGAGAAACTAACTCGCTTGCCAAGACGATTGAGACCTGCCCCTTTAGAGGAACTTCTTAATCCAGAAGAGCTATCTCAGATATGTTTACAGGCTGAACATAAAAAAACACATGAGAAACTGACGTGCATGCCAAGACGATTGAGGCCTGCTCCTTCAGAAGAACTTACTAATTCTGAAGGGAGTTTACAACCAAAGCAGAACAATTCAGATGGGAAACTATCTCGCACGCCAAGACGATTGAGGCCTGCCCCTTCAGAGGAACTTACTAATTCAGAAGGGAGTTTACAATTCACAGATGGAAAACTATCTCGCAAACCAAGACAATTGAGGCCTGCTCCTTCAGAGGAACTTACTATATCAGAGGGGAGTTTGCAATCAAAAAACAAAAATTCAAATGGGAAACTATCTTGCACCCCAAGACGATTGAGGCCTGCTCATGTAGAACTTCCTAAACCAGAAGTGAGTTCACAAACTGAGCACAGGAATTCAAATGAGAAACTATCTAGCACCCCAAGACGATTGAGGCCTGCCCTTGAGGAGCAACTCCAAAATTCAGGAGAGCCTCAAAAGAAAGCTCAACGCATTCCTGATTCTGTATTAAGAGTAAGTTACTAATTTTAATTTTTCAGTTTATTAGGAAAGGAAAGGAAATCAGCATACCTGGTAAAATCGTAAACTGTATATACACACATAACATAATAAACATTTGAAATATTTCATTTACTGCTGTAAAAAATAAATAATGCCAATCCACCTTGAAATTGAATGAATTTTTATTAACAATTAAAGTTTTAGTGTTTAGAAGGATGGCAAATTGTACTCGACCTTCAAAAGCTATATAGCACATATTGTAATAAAAGACTTCACTTAATAGTCAGTGTTTGTTTAACGGCATGAGACCCACAATCAAGGCACTTACCGGATTGTTCTGAACATTAATTTACATTTAAATTAATGTTCAAACATGCAAATCGTGTAGGTGATGTGATATAAGGTTTAACAGTGGCACTCCTACTCCATTCTGCAATTACATACAACTAACATTAATAACGTTGACAGAAACAAATATGCAAACTTGGTGGATTGTAGGGTGAAGTATTCATTCTAATTTTCATTTTTGTAGGAAAACAGTAATCAGTGTGTCAGCTGTAATTCTTTACTTTGTGTATCTAACAATAGTTGAGAATTTGATTCATTATGAAATATTTTATATTTTCAAGCTTTTTCAGTTGTTTTGAATGTTTGTTTTAAAATAAAAAGTTTAAACAGTGTTTTGAGTACAATATTAAGGGGGAAAACCAGTATTACAGTAATTTTTAAACTAAACATTATTTACAGTAACAAAACTAAAATAAAATATACTACTATAAAATTATAACTAACCATTAAAACCCATGTTTTTAATAGTTTATTTGAATTATTAATTGGAAATGGAAAAATCAAACAAAATTACTATGTATTATGTTCAGTAGATCAGTCAGTGTAGTATTGTTTAACATTTTCAATTTAAATATCACTTAAAAATACAAAAGAGCCTTTTATCAGCATATTTGTTGGGTTCGATTTATGTTTTGGTGTTAGTTGATAAGTGTTTGAAAAGGCTTTTCTCACACTTATTTCAAGAATAGCAAATACGTGAGAGGGTCATTGGTATAAAACTAGAATTAAAACAGGCCTGAAGAGTGAATCCTGTTAATATGTGAAACCATTGGTGGAAGAAGTTAAAAACACACCGTTAACATATCTGCATTTATCTAGGATATATTCCCTTCCCTGCAACTGACTGGTTGTGGGTGGGGGTGGGCAGTTATTCTAATGTTAAGGAAGTCAATAAAAAATTGTACACAGTCGATATATGAGATAGTGGGCAAGTCACTGTAAATATTTTTTACAATATACATAGCTGATTTGAGTTCATTTCTAATGTATGAATGTGACATTACTCTTATAATGAATGAACAATTTCAGACAGGGGTAAGAATGAATATTTCAGAGTTCAACAAGTATTGAAGGAGAAATTATTAAGTAACAAATATTATTAAAACAAAACAAATCCATTTTTAGGAAAAATGTGATTTTAAATACCTTTATAAATTTAGAATATTGTCAAACACCTTGTTATGACTTGATATCAACCTCACAATGATATTAAGAACAAAACTACATCCTCTGGATTATATGCTATTATAAGACCCATTTAAATAAATGATATAAATCATCTTTGTCTGTTAACTTACGTATGCTATTATGGTGTAATTTTATTTGTAGTGGAATGTCACATACTAACCTAAATAGAGTACTGGTATAAGTTTTTAGTTTCACTGAGTATTTAAATTGCAATATAATACCATCCCTTTTAAGTACAATACAAATAATATATTTTCATTAACTGAGAAATTTGCTTTATTAAAAGCAAATAATTAGTTATATCTGTCTTATACATAATTGCTTTATTTATATCAGAGATTAGTGGAATTAAAAGTTTTATGTTTCATGTTCCAGAACAGCAAAATGGCCTGCATGTGCAAGATTGGTTTGGCCTGCCCTATTATCAGCCGCATCCCTAAGTGTTTACGTAGAAACATCTCCAAGGACCAATGTCCTCCGGCTAAGAATATACCAGAAATAGATAGAGAAGTGTTTCATACCAATAGCGAGGAAAATCTCTCTCTCCCTGGTTCCTCTGGATCACAACCAGTGGATCGTGCAAGTTTACCTTTTGTAGATGAAGTTGATCCTAATCAAAGTAATCCTCCTAGTTCTTCCGGATCACAGCCAGTGGATTGTACAGGTTTGCCTTTTGTAGGTGAGGTTGATCCTCATCAAAAAGATCCTACTAGTTCCTCCGTATCACAGTCAGTGGATTGTGCAGGTTTACCTTTTGTAGATGAAGTTGATCCTCATCAAAGAAATCCTCCTAGTTCTTCCGGATCACAGCCAGTGGATTGTACAGGTTTGCCTTTTGTAGGTGAGGTTGATCCTCATCAAAAAGATCCTCCTAGTTCCTCCGTATCACAGTCAGTGGATTGTGCAGGTTTACCTTTTGTAGATGAAGTTGATCCTCATCAAAGAAATCCTCCTAGTTCTTCCGGATCACAGCCAGTGGATCGTGGACATTTACCTTTTGCAGGTGGAGTCGATCCTCACTATAGAAATCGGCCTGGTTCCTCCAGATCACAGCCAGTGGATCGTGGACATTTACCTTTCGCAGGTGGAGTCGATACTCACTATAGAAATCGGCCTGGTTCCTCCAGATCACAACCAGTGGATCGTGGACATTTACCTTTCGCAGGTGGAGTTAATCCTTACTATAGAAATCATCCTAGTTTCTCCAGATCACAACCAGTGGATTGTGGACGTTTACCTTTCGCAAGTGGAGTCAATCCTTACTATAGAAATGGTCCTAGGTCCTCTGGATCACAGCCAGTGAATTGTGGATACTTACCTTTTGCAAATGGATTTGGTCCTAACCACACTAATCTCCCTATTCCAATGTTTGATCCTCATCGAGGATATCCAGTGGTTCATGCTGGAAATGGACCAGTATATGAAAAAGATGGTTTCCGAAGCATAAGACCACCATCATTTACATATATGGTAAGTGCATTTATTTTTTCTTAAATTATCTAAATACAAGGTGTCACAAAAAGCTTAGCACCAGCTACAGGACGTGGTTATACATACGAAAACATATCGTAAATATTCAGTGATTTTTATGATTTCAGTTTATTTTAGCCGTAATCCGCTAATTTGTTTTTTTTTTTTACAAAAACTGATATTTCAAAAACCTCTAGAGATATTTGTATAAAATTTGGTAGATACCTTAATATTTTAATTACCTAAAAGTTCCAAAAATATTTTTTTTTTAATTTCAAAATGGCGGAACTTTAATGTTTTATAAGTAAAATTACGCGTAAATGAGTAAGTAAAGAGAAAGAGTGTAAACTACGAATACTTTTGATCTTTCTATGCAAAATCAAACGATACCTTTTTTATTAAAATCAGTAGATAAACAAAAGAGTTCTGGTTGGTTTAGTTATTAAATATAGTAATAAAAACTAAACTAACCAGAACTTTTTTTATTTGTATACTGATTTTAATGAAAAAGGTATCGTTGGATTTGGTAAAGAAATATCTAAAATATTTGTCTTTTACACTTTTTCTCTTTACTTACTAGTTTACGCATCATTTTACTTTAAAAAAATTAAATTGCTGCCATTTTGAAATTTGTAAAGTATTAAATATCAACTGTTTTGAAAAAAAAAAAAAAACAAATGGCGGATTACAGCTAAAATAAGCTAATCATTACCATGTTGCTAAACATTTTCGGTTTGTTTTCGTATGTATAAGCACGTCCTTTAGCTGGTGTTGAGTTTTTGTGACACCCTGTACAACAGAGATTTTCAGCTATTTTATTTTTTCAATCTCCACTTTTTTGTGGTATACTTATACTGGACGTTTATTAAATCAAACCAGTAGTAATAATGTTCTGCACACTACTTAACACATTCAGTGTTAGATGGCTGTAAAGTCGGCCATGCCGTTTGACCGCCAGTGGCTGAGTGGCCGTCTAGTCGGCCAAGCGGTTGTCTCTGGTGGTGGCTTATGGCCGTCTAGTCGACCATACTGCCTCACTCGCATTATTAAATCAGTCTTCGCTCAGCCTTTGCCAGGTTCGCTTGCTAGTAAGTCCCGTACTTCTGTGGTATCCTGTGTGTAGGACGTGGTTTTCAGTTTCCGAATATGGTTATTTTTGGAATTTCTATTACTGTTTTTAATTTGTTTTTTTTGATACATTAGGAATAAAATTAAGCAAAAAAGATGTAGAATGTATTGTAAAGAAGGAAAAATTAAAAATACTGTCTATACTTCTAAAAACACCCTGGCCAACCTGAATTTTGTTCTGTAGCATGTTTTGGAAAATTTATCTCAGATCAGAAAAATTGTGAAGACATGTTAGAAATGGACCTGATAACAGTAGTTTTTAATGTTTCATTTGTTTTACTCCATTCCTTATATTACTAACTAGTTTATTACATAAATAAAGTGGTGTACAAAATCTTGGACATTAATTTTTTGGCAAAGTTGTTCACCAGGGGCTGATAGCTACTAACATAAAAATTAGTTTTTTTGAGCCTTCCACATATACAGAATACTTCTGATGGTCATAAATTGGTACTACACAATCAAAAAATGAGATTTTGAAGAAAAAAAATTGTCGGCCATTGGGGTAAGTTTTTAAAATAAATATACAGGGTGTCCCGTAAGTAACCAGCCAAACTTCTGGAGGTCATTCCTTGGGTTAAAACAAACAAAAAATTTCATGTGTAGCCTACCAATCGTCTATCTCGCTCCATTACCTGGCTATCTGTCTGTATGTGTTTTTTACTAAAAACTGAATATCTCAAAAGTTATTTAAGATAAAACCATTAAAATTGGTATGAATGTTGATTTTTATAGTATCCATGTATCATTTAATTTTCATTTTTTTACAACAATCTTTTTCAAAATGGCGGCCATTTTAAATTTTTAAAGCCAAATATCTTAATAGCCTTAAATTTTACTAAAAACTTGTAAGTCACAAAAAAGTTTAAGAATTTATTTCTATAAATAATTGTATAAACAGTTTTAAGATTGAATGACTATTAACTGAGAAATTACAATTTTTATCAAATAAAAATATGCTTGATATTAATAAAATTGAAAACTTTAGTAAAGTGACATTTATTTACTAAAAACTAAATACAGTAGGAATAGTTTAGAAGTGACGTTTATTACAACAAAAAAAAAACAGTAAAGAACAAAAGAAGCAAATAATAGTGCTCCTACAACATATGCTTAAAGTGCCCACCATCCATCTCTATGCATCGTTCTAGTCGATTTCTCATAGAACTTCTCATTCGTTCAAATACACCCGGTTTCTGTCTAATCGTATTACAGCCATCCACTATTCTTTCCCTTAACATTAAAGTGCCCACCATCCATCTCTATGCATCGTTCTAGTCGATTTCTCATAGAACTTCTCATTCGTTCAAATACATCCGGTTTCTGTCTAATCGTATTACAGCCATCCACTATTCTTTCCCTTAACATTTCAATACTTCCAACAGGCGTTTGGTATACCAAAGATTTAAGGTAACCCCATACAAAAAAAGTTCAGTGGGTTTAAATCAGGAGACCTGGCAGGCCACGCTACAGGACCACCATGGGATATCCATTTGTTTCTAAAAACCCGTCTTAAGTGTAGTCTAATATCGACACTAAAATGTGCAGGAGCACCATCCTGCATAAACATTGAACTTATTTCATGTAAAGGCATGTCTTCTCATAGTTTAGGTAACAAATTTTGTAAAAAGTCTATGATGCTCCATTTAATCTATTTGGCAAAAATATAGGTCCTGACAATTTATCTCCAATTATCCCTATCCATACATTAAGAGAAAAACATACTTGGTGCATTGTGATGTAGCATGAGGGTTGAAATCAGCCCAAAAGTGGTTGTTATGGTAATTGAAAATACCTTCTCTTGAAAATCCTGCCTCATCGGTAAACAAAATACTTGACAGTAATAGTGGAGTAAAAGCAATTTTTCCAAAAAGCAATTGACACAGATTAGTTCTAGGCTAGAAGTCTCTTTCAGAAAGACTTTGGACTCGTTGAATATGATATGGATACAATTGTTGATCTTTCAAAATACGCCACGCAGAGGTTTTTGACATTCCTTCTACCTGTGGCAACCTTCTGACACTCGTACTAGGGTTTTCTTCAATGGCATTTAATATTCTTTCTTGAGCTTTAAAAGTTGTCACTGAAACTGGACGACCCAATTTTTCAACTTTAGCTAAAGTTCCACACTCCCTCAGGGACCTATGAACAGTTACAAACGTTTCTCGGTGAGGAGTTCTTCGATGAGAAAATCTTTCTTCATAGAGTCGTACTGCCTCGCGTGAATTTCCATTAGCCAATCCAAAAATAAAATGAACATCTGATAATTCTTCATTTGAATAAATAGGCATTTTGGTTCATGAAGAAACTAAATAAGATAATATATTAATACCAGTGCAACCACAAAAACTATCTCAAGAACCCCTTAACATTATACTGTTTTTCTTTAGTAATGTACTCCAATCAATAACAAGTAAAAATAGGTGTTTTCCAACAACGAAATATCAATATTACATTCAGCTAATATTCATTGACTGTATGTATTTTTAACTTCCAAATCAGCTGTAAAAATCTATTTAGCACTAATCTTTTAGTAAATAAATGTCACTTTACTTAAGTTTTCAATTTTATTAATATCAAGCATATTTTTATTTGATAAAAATTGTAATTTCTCAGTTAATAGTCATTCAATCTTAAAACTTTTTATATAATTATTTATAAAAATAAATTCTTAAACTTTTTTGTGACTTACAAGTTTTTAGTAAAATTTAAGGTTATTAAGGTATTTGACTTTAAAAATTTAAAATGGCCGCCATTTTGAAAAAGATTGTTGTAAAAAAATGAAATTTAAATAGTACATGGATACTATAAAGATCAACATTCATCCCAATTTTAATGGTTTTATCTTAAATAACTTTTGAGATATTCAGTTTTTAGTAAAAAACACATACAGACAGATAGCCAGATAATGGAGCGAGATAGACGATTTGTACACATGACATTTTTTGTTTGTTTTAACCCAAGAAATGAACTCCAGAAGTTTGGCTGGTTACTTACGGGACACCTTGTATATGTAACCACACATGGGGAAAGCGAAAATACGACCTTAGCACTGAATGTGTTAACCAAAGTATATGTCAACAAGATGGTTAAAATTTCAGTGGATATAGTGGAATTGAAAATCAATTGTTATAAAAAATTATTAATATCTTGAAACTGATATCTGCAATATAAATTAAATATAAAACAATTTACTCAGAGTTTACTTTGAGATTATGACTGTTGCATTCATTTTACGTAAAGATAAATACCTAAATCAAACCTTTTTTGTATTATTTGTTATTTACATTAATTTTATCCAATGGCTATAAAGAATTTAAATTTGGGTTGACTAACCACTCACCCTGAGATAGAATTCATTGGGACCCACCCTAAAACATGACTCCTTGGGACACAGTCGTCCACTCTGAGACATGACAAGAACCTATTTGTCCACTCTAAAGCCAATTATCTATGCAATTATCTAATAACTGAATAAAATAACTCCATGCTTAAAACCATTCCTGGGAAACAATAGAACACCTTAAACAATTGTATGACTATCTGACGATTGGTTTAAGAATGCATGAATGGAAAACATACGACAAGTGTATATTCGTAAATATATTGAAGGTATGGCAAGTATAGTACTTGACAACTATGTTCTACGCAGTCACAAGTTTTCAGACACATTCCCACAACATCTGATGAATGACCCGCCTACCCATATACACACAGTGGTATTGACCCACCCGCCCACCCATACACGTACAGTGGTACTGACCCGCCCGCCAACCCATACACGTACAGTGGTATTGACCAACCCATACACGTACAGTGGTACTGACCCGCCCGCCAACCCATACACGTACAGTGGTACTGACCCACCCATACACGTATAGTGGTATTGACCCACCCGGCCACCCATACACGTTCAGTGGTACTGACCCGCCCGCCAACCCATACACGTACAGTGGTACTTATGGGACTCAGTGGGTCGCTGTTGATCTAGATGTTTGGATGGGTAGACAAGCTCACACGAACCAACTGTCTAAACGGCACGGGGTGGCTCGTGATATGTGTAGGCTCGTAGAAAGAAGGCCAAGCTAGGAGGAGCTGGTGTTTTGCCTAGTTAAGTAATTATACTGTATTTTATGTTACATTAATCATTTATAATAACCTCTAATTTGAGGGCGGAAAACGAAATAAAATCTGTTTAGTTAATTAAAATGGACAAAAAGGCTATTTTTTTTGTAGATGGTGATTTTTCTAAATTTTTAACTTTAATCATATCTTGAGTGGTACAAAATCTATTTAAAAATCTTCTAAAAATAAAAGTGTTGTATAAAAACCAGTTATGCTTGTTTCCAAATGTTGAAATAATCGTGAAAAAAAATTTAGTATGTCATTCATGAAATCTAACTGGTTATTTTAGCTGGAATATTTATTTAGCTGCATTTATAATTAGAGAATCACATGTACTTCAGTAAACAAATTAAAAAATTTAACTGTCAAAACTACCTCACATGATTTTCATACTCATATAAATTCTGGTTAAAATTTAAAAACAATATTAACCAACAAACACCGCAATGTTAATCTACTCAAGAGATAGTATAATTTGGGTGCATTTAGTCTGTGGACGTCAAAATGAACCAAAATCTAAATAAAGGTTTTTACTAATTTAAATGTGCTAGTTTATAGGATTGCAATTTGAGCACATATAAACTAGTAGCATAGGTTATTTAGGTTTTGTTATGTTTTAATAGGTTTACAGACTAAACGGACTCAAACAGTTTACTTAGTACAAATTTTAAGTGTTTAAGCCGAATAGATGTGAATGTAAAAAAAGCATGTGAGGTACTTTGGACAGTCAAATCTCATACAAATTTTTGCTTAAGATAATATATTTCTTGCGTAGATTATTAGTGTGGTGTTAACTGCTTGTTATAACATTGTATTTCAATGTTTAACCAGAATTGATATGAGTATGAAAACCATTTGAAGTAGTTTCGACAATTAAATTTTTAAGTTGTTTAGTGAAGTATATGTGATTCTTAAATTTTAAATGCAGCTACATAAATATTTCAGCTAAAATAAGCAGTTGCATTTCATGAATAACATACAACATTTTATTCAAGGTTTTGTAACAGTTGGAAACAAGCATAAGTTGTTTTATACAGCAAATTTATTTTTAGAAAATCTTTAAATTGATTTTGAACCACTCATATGATTAAATTAAAAAATGTTTTAAAAAATCACTTTTCAAAAAAACACACACAAATATATATATCAATACCACTGTACATGTATGGGGGGCGGGTGGGTCAATGCCACTGTACATTTATGGGCGGGCGGGTGGGTCTGCAATCAAACTAGCAGCATATATATATATATATATATGCCTTTTCTTGTCCATTTTGTTAAGCTACTCAGATTTTATTGCGTTTCTGTTGTCAAACTGCAGGTTATTATACATGTTTAATACAACAAGACTTCCCACTTTATTTTATAGTTATTTTAAATATTAATATTACCGTACGTGTATTGGTGGGTGGGTGGGACAATATTACAAGCTCTTGACACCTCGGCCCGCCCTTGTCCTTGGTAATGCCAGTTAGTAAAGTTTTACTTGCTGCACCGTGACATTACGGCCTTCGGCCTCAGTTTGTGGATCGTGATTACACTAATACCTATACATTAATATAATCATGTCTAATGATTTGAGAATTGATCTCAGGTCATTCAGTTTTGAAGGCAAGTGTCCAATGTAACGTAAAACACGGATAGTCTGCCTCACCCTGTATAATATGCTAGTCAATTACTGTTTAATATCATGAGTGATTTATATTTTTATTCCATTAGTGTTTTAAGAATTTTGTATTCAGTATATTTGCTAAACAGGTACATAAAATCTGTAATTTTCATTTCATTTCGGTTTATAAACGATTTTACTTTATCGTAGGCTTTAACTCAAATTACTAGTCTTTATATGTTAAAATTGTACTTCGTTTTTTGACATTTGTAATCAGTAAAATCAGCACTTCCCAGTTGAATGCTAAATAGTTTCAAATTCGCACAAAAAAAAAAAAGAGTTTGTACCTTTCCTATATTCTTCCCAATTGTGAGTCACCAGTACGGACTTGTAGGTCCGTGTAGACAGTAGCACAAGCCGAGCCAGGCTCGCGTTTTACCGAGGCCAAACCCTTTGATGTTTCGTGATTTACCGACAACTGGTGGGAACTGAATCAGGGTGACTTAACTGAGACAAACTACCTTGAGCTAGCTCGCCAAATTGCAAATTTGCTGTACAAACAACGCTAGACTTGTAGAGTCAGTGATAACCTTGATCAGCGACTCGCCGAGTCCTGTAACGTGTAGACATGGCTCCTTGGGACTCAAAAATCCACCCTAAGACATGAATCCTTGGACATAATATCGTTGTGCCATTACCACCACACGTGTGTGGGTGGTAATGTGATTGATTACCTTTGTACATGTTTGGATGGGTAGAAGAGTCTTCACCATTGAATGTGTAAGGTAGGCAGGTGGGTATATAAGGACATATAACAGATTATATTAATTGAATCAATTTATTTATTGCTTGTAAAAACTATTAATGTACTTTTCATGATTTAAAATTGTTAGTTATGATATCATCAAGTGTTTTTTAGTTATATCATTGGCTATAGAAACAATAAGACTCGTATGTGTCCTGAGAAGCTGGTTTGCCTGACTTAAGAATTAGTTCTTGCTCTATCTTTACAAGTAGCGTCAGTGGACTCCTCTCTTCATCCCTCTCTGTCTTATTTTAGTACATGCTATAGTAGTACCTAATAGCTGAGCTAATAGTATGCAAAATAATCGTCTCAGCAAACATTTAAAACATTCATTGTTAGATAGCAACAGGTCTGTCTGTTTCTTTCTTTAGTCAATGGTTATATTAATGACTCATGATTTTATGTAATTACATGGTAACTATTCACTTTTATTGAATATTAATACATTTCCGAACCGGGTAAGTCTTGTTTTGTTGGATTAGATTATTTTTTGTGTATCTCTTTTTGTTTCAGAATCCGATACCAAAACCTGATTATAATTACTATACATACAATCCCATACCAAATGGCACTATATTTTCTATTCCTAGTCAACAGCAGTTGGGATACCCACTCATGGTAAATAATCTATTTCTTATGATTCTGACTAGCCCTTAGAGTGGTGCAGTCAAAAATGTTTTAAGCCTCTAACTGATGATTAAATCATTTTTCAGTGATATGGCGGTTTTAGGCGTTTTGTACGGCTAGCTTTAATAATTTTCAAAAAATACAAAAAAACTGTTCAAATACCTTGTATCATATATCAAACTAAGAGAAAGTGTAGAAAAATGCAAGGAATTTAAAAAAAATCAAGCTTCATAAAAGTCTGACTGAAATTATTTTTGGTTTTTGTTTTTTTACGTTTGAGCACTATGAATAGTTACACAGGTAAATGAAAAATCCAAAATATACAAAATGTTCCAAATTATATTTTAAATAAAACCATATCACACACTTGCATTTGTAGAAAAACAACAAAATTAAAAAGTTGAAACCAAACATAGTGCATTCCTAACAAATTGTCCAATTATGTACAAAATGTATTTACACATTGCTTGAGGAAAAATATCGCCATAAATGTTACCTATAGCACAAGTAATAAGGAAACAAATGCTAAATAGGTAATAGAGTTACAAAAATGCAAAGTAAAAAAAAATTAATATGATATACTTAAATATTTGCAAAAGACAACAAATCTTCAATGTCACTAGGAACGTCACTATCATCTAAAAAACGTCTAATAGTGCTAAACCCACTAAGTTCACTCACGATAAAATCTAAAATAAACAATAAAAAACTATAACTACCATAACCTATAATACGTATTTACAATGAAAATAAACATCAAACAATTCTGCGTTGTGATGAGTAGCCGCATAAGTTCACTAGCGCTTACGCTAAGCAAATACAAACAGCTGATTATATTTCTCCCATACCGGTCCACAGCCTTAATATAATAATAATGCTTCAAATTAGAATAGTGGAAACATAAATCTATCCTCCATTACTGTTCAAAGTACGTGATTTTTACGCATAAAGTTTCGCCGTTACAGAAAATCGAATGTATCGCACAGTAAGATAGCATCAGTTAGAGGGTTAAAAATTAATTCAAAATTTTAAGCAAATATTTATTTGTTTATAACTTCTAAATATATAAGGAGTATTTCTTAACATTTTCTTTCATATTTTATTTATTTTTTTTTTCATTTAGGTACTACTGAATATGTTGTTTTAACTAACCTCTGGGTGAGTTCATCTTAGAATGCTTTGGATTTACAAAACCAAATTGTAAAATTAAATACAATTTTTTACAACCAACTTGACGTATTTTAAATTTGATAGTATATTTTTTATTTTTGACTTACTCTTTTAATATTTGTTAAAAATGAATGTAAATTTTTGCTGTATAGAAAATGTTTTTGGATCAATTTACACTTTATTTTGCAATATTCAAATTGTAAATATAAGACTTTCAACTCACTCCAAATGCATAACCAAATATACAGTTGTAAGCCTACTTAATTCTGATACTGGCCACAAGGCTGTATCCTGCCTAGCTTCCCCATTAACTTCCTTTGTTTCCTCTTACTTGATTCTAATGACACAACTGTCGTCAGTGGTTACCACTCCTGTCTGTTGCTTGTCTGGCGTGTGCCTATCTGAGACAGTCAGAAAGTAAACAAACAAGCAAGTCCACTCTGTTGACACAGGTAACAATACATCTCAGTAAATGAATTTGACTGGAAGAATTATTAGTAATATTCACCTCATACTGTACCGGTTCGCCTCCTTACTCTGTCTGAATAAGTTCCTCGCAAAGTCTGTGAGGAATGGGCAGAGTAATGTTTTAAGGTTAAGAAGGAGATCGGTCTCTCCTTTATTAAAAAAAAGACAATCACATGATACGTAGCTGTTGGCCAAATACGCCAACAATACTTATGTCAATTTAGTACTAATGAACCTAATATTATTACTGTATATAATTAACATAAAATTCTCCACTTTATAATATGGGCTCAAGGCACCCAGCTATGTATTCAAGTAGTAACCTGCACATGATTTAGGCCATTTTGTGTCAGTAATATACTACAATATACAAGGTGCGTTCAGAAAGTAAGTTTCTTTTAACTGGTAAAATGAAACAAATGGGTATACAAACATTTGATTTATTGTATAAGAATTTCCTTACTATAAATTATTTTTCAACATAGTTTCCACCATTCTGTAAGCATTTATCATAGCGTAAACACTAGCTCTTGTATTCCTTTGTCATAAAAGTTTGCTGCCTGTGACTTTATCAAAGTAGAAACATGTTCTTTAATCTGTCTTTAATGTCATGGAATCTCTTTCCAGCCATAAACCATTGGATTTAAGTTTAAGAACAGGTAGTAGTCACTAGGAACAAGGTCCGGACTGTATGGTGGGTGGATGAATTGCTCTCTTCCAAATTTATTCAAAAGTTGTTATGTGAGGGCAAGCATTGACGTGCAACAAAACAATGCCGCTAGACAGCATTCCACAGCACTTGTTCTATATTGCATGGTGCACTTTCCTAAGCATCTCGAAATAAAAGTTAATGGTAATTAATTCGCCCTGCCGTTGAAAGTCTAGTAAATGAATACCATGTCTATCCCAAAAAACTGTGCACATGATTTTTCGGTTTGTCAACATTGGTTTTAATTTTTTTCTTTGCAGCTGACGATGTGTGCCTCCATTTCATCAATTCTGTTCTAATCATTGAGTCACTCATAAAATTAGGTCCATAAATTTCACACAACTGTTTATGAATTTCAACTGGTTTAATGTTTCTCGCATTGAGAAACCTGATTACAGATCTAATCTCACAATCGGCAGGATTTTTAAGGAACTTTGCCATTTTAAACAAGCAATTTGACATGAAAACTACAAGTACCTAACTCAAAATGGCCTTAGCTGATTTGTAATACAACAATAATAGAGCCACACATGCATAGAACTGCGATCGATACGCTGTAACGATGATGCATACAAACAGAACTTACTTTCTTGATGCCCCTCATATATAACTTAGTAATATTTAAAATATTGATTCTGTAGTCAATTTTATTTTTTATTAAATCTCATTATAAATTAATTCAAACTGAGAAAATACATATAATAATAATAATATAATATTTTTTTTATTGCCGTTTGGATTATTACAATCATTGACAAAGTCATCATACAGCATTGAACAGCCAAGTCAAAATGAACTAACCTAAATGACTAAAACTATGTTAACCTAAAAGTTTGGTGCTTATGGTAGGAATCTCTACCATAGCTGAAAGATTAAAACTAATGAGAAGTAACTTGATTTGCAGTCAATGAACCAAAGGATAAATAGACAAGGTATACATACTTATATATTCAGTCTACCTTTTTTTAATGTAATTTCTTATGGTCAGGTTTCCTGAAGCGTAAAATGTTAATATACTGAAATAGATTTTAATCTTAACATCTTTTATACTGTAGCCGCTAGCTCATCATCCTCTTAATACACCATACAAAATAACTGTGGTTATAATATATTTTTTCCTATTCATAATTAAATTTTAATCTTTCAGATAGCAAAGCAGATTCTGTTTGTGTTTTAGTCGATGGTAAAACATAAATACAATAGAATGGTACATACAATAGAACACCGATTATTTATCAATAACAATTAGGGCTGTGCACATTTAAGATAATGGAAATTTCTAATAATTAGATGTCTTATTATGTGATTAATCATGAACAATAAAGGTGTGCCCAGAGCATATAGGTATTAGTGTAATTTTATTTCAGAACCACGTAGAGTTGTACAGTATATTATAATTTTAAAAATGTTTTGTTTTTGTTCATTGGTCACCATCACTCTTTTTTCATTTGGCTGAAATCATAAATAAATAGGCACACACTACTGTAACAGTAAACTATGTATGTATTGTAGAATAAAAACAGCACCTTCATATAAGTAAAGCACTTCACTGTAATACAATAAATAAAATAAATAACTACATATTAGATAATCACAACATAGAGAATATATGACAAGCTCAACAACACTTAAACCAAAAGAGCACTTGCACTCATGAATGAAAAATGATTGCAACTTAACCCTGATCGAATGAGATGTGAATGATGTGAAAAGAATGAGTGTGATGAGAGTCGTTGATCGAATGTAGTCATTGTTACTAAGGTTTACTGTTACATAGGAATAACTTTTCTTTTAAAAGTCCTATTTTAATAGGCAGGGTAGATACATACAGGTACAGTGGTACTGACCCACCCGCCCACCCATACAGTACAGTAGTACTGACCCACCCGTGGTACTGACCCCCCACCCACAGTGGTACTGAGCACGTACAGTGGTACTGACCCACCCGCCCACTGATACACGTACACTGGTACTGACCCAACCGCCCACCCATAAACGTTCAGTGGTACTGACCCACCCACCCACCTATACACGTACAATGGTACTGACCCACCTACTTACACATACACGTACAGTGGTACTGACCCAACCACCCACCCATAAACATTCAGTGGTACTTAAGTTTATGGGTGATAAACTTCACAACAACGTGTGTGAGTGTGTGTATGTATGGGTGGGTAGGTGATATAAATATTTAGCTTTATACACACTATTTTTATAAAATAGTGTGTATAATAGTGTCAATACACTCAATGAACGGTATCTATCTGACCGTAGACAGTGTGTGAAAGCTGGTAATGGTGCTTCACACTTGAGATCTGTTACTAGAGGTATCAATGTATCATAGCCAGGGGATGTCCCATGAAGGATGTTTTAAACATTTTAAATGTAAGCCTGCGTCAAATTATACGTCATATGAAAGGTCTTTGTCTGTACAATACAAAAGTGCAATCCTAAAGTCAGTCTGATATGATCAATGTAACACTGTATTAGCCCACCCATACACGTACAGTGGTATTGACCCACCCGCCCGCCCATACACGTACAGTGGTATTGACTCACCCACCCAGCCATACACGTACAGTGGTATTGACCCAACCGCCCACCCATACACGTACAGTGGTATTGACCCACCCGCCCAACCATACACGTACAGTGGTATTGACCCACCCGCCCAACCATACACGTACAGTGGTATTGACCCAACCGCCCACCCATACACGTACAGTGGTATTGACCCACCCTCCCAACCATACACGTACAGTGGTATTGACCCACCCTCCCACCCATACATGTTCAGTGGTATTGGACCACCCTCCCACCCATATATGTTCAGTGGTATTGGCCCACCCTCCCACCCATATATGTTCAGTGGTATGTGGGGTGTAGAAGTATTATCGCAAACATAATGCCCGCCCACCCATACACGTACAGTGGTGATGATCCACCCGCCCACCCATACACGTACAGTGGTGATGACCCACTCGCCCACCCATACACGTACAGTGGTGATGACCCACTCGCCCACCCATACACGTACAGTGGTGAGATGACCCACTCGCCCACCCATACACGTACAGTGGTGAGATGACCCACCCGCCCACCCATACATGTACAGTGGTGATGATGGTGAGGACTGCCGTACACGTACAATGGTACTGACCCTCCCGCCCACCCGTACACGTACAATGGTACTGACCCTCCCGCCCACCCGTAAACGTACAATGGTACTGACCCTCCCGCCCACCCATACACGTATAATGGTACTGACCCACCCACCCACCCATACACGTATAATGGTATTGACCCACCCACCCACCCATACACGTACAATGGTACTGGTACTGGTAAATGTCCCACCCACATACATACAACCCACCCGCCCACCCATACACGTACAGTGGTATTGACCCACCCACCCACCCAATCACGTACAGTGGTATTGACCCATCCGCCCACCCAAACATGTACAGTGGTATTGACCCACCCGCCCACCCAAACACATACAGTGGTATTGACCCACCCACCCGCCCATACACGTACAGTGGTACTGGTACTGGTAAATGTCCCACCCACATACATACAACCCACCCGCCCACCCATACACGTACAGTGGTATTGACCCACCCACCCACCCAATCACGTACAGTGGTATTGACCCACCCACCCACCCATACACGTACGGTGGTACTAACCCACCCACCCACCCATACACGTACGGTGTTATTGATAACACATAGTATTGACCCACCATATTGTATTGTAATATTATTAAGTAATAGTATTAAAAAATGTAATAGTATTAAGTTATTTTCTAAAAGATAGAAAAAAGTATGTTGAACTATCTTATATTGATAAGGACAACCAAATTAGCATTGTAAAATCACAAGTTAAAACTATCAAATATGGAGTACCTCAAGGTTCTATTTTTGGGCCAATACTATTCCTATGCTACTACTAATGGTCTGCCAAAATCTGTATCTAACATTAACAGTAGGATGTTTCTGTATGCTGATAATTCCAATCTTCTTGTTTCTCATAAATCTTTAAACTAAATTCAAAATGTATCCAACCCGCCCGCCCACCCATACACGTACTGTGGTATTGACCCACCTGCCCACCCATACACGTACTGTGGTATTGACCCACCCGCCCACCCATACACGTACTGTGGTATTGACCCACCCGCCCACCCATGCACGTACTGTGGTATTGACCCACCCGCCCAACCATACACGTACAGTGGTATTGACTCACCCGCCCTCCCATACACGTACAGTGGTATTGACCCACCCGCCCACCCATACACTTACAGTGGCATTGACCCACCCGCCCTCCCATACACTTACAGTGGCATTGAGTAAGTATTTCCTATATGGGTTAGTTTTGACTAATGCCATTGAAGTGTACAGAAGTAAGAGTTAACTGTGGCCTTGCAGTATCATGAGTGATAACCAGCACCGTACATTAGCAACAACATCTCTTAGTACTTTTCTTAACTTAAATAACAAAAAATGCAATAACAACTGATCACCAACCCTCCCGCCCACCCATACACTTACAGTGGCATTGACCCACCCACTCGCCCATACACATACAGTGGTATTGACCCACCCGCCCGCCCATACACTTACAGTGGCATTGACCCACCCGCCCTCCCATACACTTACAGTGGCAAACTTTTAAATTTTACATCATCTCTGATAGTGACAAGTGGCTAATCAGCACAGTTTATTTTAACTTGTTCAATTTTTAACACCGTCTAATCTACAAAAGTGCTGGACAAGCATATTAGCCAAGTGTCTCGTTTACTTAGACATTTTGCCGCCCATACACGTACGGTGATATTGCCCCTCCCACCCACCCATATACGTACGGTGATATTGACACACCTACCCACCCATACACGTACGGTGATATTGACCCACTAGCCCACCCATACACGAACGGTGATATTGACCCTCCCGCCCACCCATACACGTATGTGACATTGACCCACCCGCCCACTCTTACACGTACGGTGGGCATTCATTAAGTTTGGGAACGTCTTGGGAACGGTGATATTTATCATTTAAAAATGTTACACTTTATGGCCAAAAATATGATTGTAAAATATATTTGTGTGATATAATGTTAATTCCTCTGATGTAGTTACTATATTATGAATCCTGTCAAAACAATTCCTACTAAAAATTATAATAAAAAAGAATGTACCATTTCTCTACAACGCAGTTAGTTTCGTGCAGTCTTCATGTAAACTAACCTAACCCAACTACACGTACGGTGGTGTTGATCCACCCACCCACTCATACACGTACGGTGGTGTTGACCCACCCGTCTACCCACTCACGAATACCCACCCGCCCACCCACACATGTAAAGTGGTGATGACCCACCCACCCACCCATACACGTAAAGTAGTGATTTTTACGGCTCCTTGCGGGAAGAAGGATTTTCTTCTGTCAGCCCCTGACATGATAGAAAAATAGCAGTTACAGTACTTCAAAAGGTACAATACCACTGTACGTGTATATGGGCGGGCGGGTGGGTCAATACCACTGTACGTGTAATTTCAATACCACAGTACCTGTATGGGCGGGCGGGTGGTTAGGTAGGTTAGGTTAGGTTAGGTTACTACTTTGCTCAATTAATTATTTTCAATTTTAAAAGTTTAGCCTACCACAATGTTATCCAATTTATTTTTATTTAACAGCTGTTAATAAAATAAATCAACCAATTAATGCAACTGCCATAAGAATACCATGGAAATTTTGGAGGTCACAGGTCGGAGTTCTAAGGTCAGAGAGGGAAATCCTTTCTTAGTGAGCCTCTAGTGGCCAATTAATGCCACTGTACGTTTATGGCTGTATGGGTGGGTTAATGCCACTGTACGTGTATGGGTGGGCCGGTGGATTAATGCCACTGTACGTGTATGGGTGGGCGGGTGTGTAAATACCACTGTACGTATATGGGTGGTTGGGTGAGTCAATGCCACAGTACGTGTATGGGTGGTGGGTGGGTTGATGCTACTGTGCGTGTATGGGTGGGTGGGTGGGTGGGTTGATGCTACTGTGCGTGTATGGGTGGGTGGGTGGGTTAATACCACTGTACGTTTATGGCTGTATGGGTGGGTTAATGCCACTGTACGTGTATGGGTGGGCGGGTGGGTTAATGCCACTGTACGTGTATGGGTGGGCCGGTGGATTAATGCCACTGTACGTGTATGGATGGGCGGGTGGGTCATCACCACTGTACGTGTATGGGTGGGCGGGTGGGTACCACTGCACGTGTATGGGTAGGCGGGTGGGTCAATACCACTGTACGTGTATGGGTGGGTGGGTGGGTCAATACCACTGTACGTAATCTGTCAATACCACAAACTTGGAAAATCTGCAAGTAAAACATTTAAAATATTACAACAAGTGCTTTCATGTCAAATTCTCTGCTTCTCCACAGCAAACTCATAACAAATATACTCTAAAATGCAATTATGCTGTTTATACACTTACAGTACCACTGTACGTGTACGGGTGGGCGGGTGGGTAAGTACCACTGTTCGTGTATGAGTGTGCGGGTGGTTCAGTACCACTGTACGTGTATGGATGGGCGGGTGGGTCAGTACCCCTGTACGTGTATGGGTGGGCGGGTGGGTCAGTCTGGCCTCTGTCAGTTTGGCGACACTTAAATAGTGGTGGATCAATACCACTGTACGTGTATGAGCAGGCGGGTGGATCAATACCACTGTACGTGTATGGGCGGGCGGGTGGGTCGATATCACTGTACGTGTATGGACGAGCGGGTGGGTACAGTGATATAAAGTCAATACTTGCAATTTGACTTTATTATACTTAATTATTTGCAAATGCTGTTTCGTTCTCATAGTTATTTTATAGCATATTTGTTACTAAAGAGTTTATATCTATAACACATATAGTTTTAATATCATCACAACTGAATACCACTGTACGTGTATGGGTGGGTGGGTGGGTCAATACCACTGTACGTGTATGGGTGGGTGGGTGGGTCAATACCACTATATGTGTAAGGGCGGGCGGGTGGGATGTTCGAGTCCGAGTAGAGATGGGAAATCCAGCTACACTTCGGTAGTAGGCTGCGACGTTCCACAGAGCTTCGGTAATAAGGTGACTCATCCTATTATTTTTTCACCCTATTAGCGCTTGTCCGGATCGTTCCAGTCAGGCAATCTACTGTATAACATTGTTTGCTGTTATACAGTAGATTGTAACACCCATATACGTACAATACCACTGTACGTATATGGGTGGACGTGTGGGCCAATATCACCGTACGTGTATGAAATATAGGGGTTTGCTGGCCGAGTGTGAGATTATCCACCACGACATCATTATCAGCAGTGATCAATGGTTAGGTTAGGTTAGGTTAGGTTAGGTTATTAGGTTACGGTGTATATAGGTGGGCGGGTGGGTTTCACCTGGATGTGTTTCACTGAAACACATGTGCTTGTAGTTAGTGGCACTTTGTATTAGCGGTTGGTAGCATTGAATCAGGCGATATGTTGCAATTAAACAACGAAAACAGTATTTTTTGCTTATATAACAGAATGGTAATAATATGGTAACAGTATGGTTATCCACGAAGTATGGATGCAACTGTTCTTGTATGGGCGGGTGGGTGGGTCAATATCAACTGTTCTTGTATGGGCGGGTCAATATCAACTGTTTTTGTATGGGTGGGTGGGTCAATATCAACTGTTCTTGTATGGGCGGGTGGGTGGGTCAATATAAACTGTTAGGTTAGATTAGGTCTGAGCATAGCCTATGCTCAGAGAGGACCATTTATTAAAAGCGTTACCACCTAGCAATTAAGGGACTTGCATCTTTATATGAAATCCGAAACTCGTAGTAATAGCATGATTTTCAGCTTAGTGACAAGCCTGTTACTAACTATCTTCCCTACACAACATTGAGACACTTACTATCACCCAACAAGGACACCCCAGACATCTGTAGTAGTCTCCACACCGATAGCAAATATCGAGTGGAATGTTAATCTCAAGTTAATGTCACGGTCCGCAAACATAGTTGAATGGATATCACTAAAATATAAATTCTGGACTTTTATAATTGGAATTTATAAAAGTACCACTGTACTTTTATACTGTATAAAAGTACACTGTACACGTACAGTGGAATTTGGAAGTACCACTGTACGTGTAAGGGTGGGTGGGTGGGTGGGTCAGTACCACTGTATGTGTAAGGGTGGGTGGTTGGGTCAGTACCACTGTATGTGTATGGGTGGGTGGGTAGATCAGTACCACTGTATGTGCAAGGGTGGGTGGGTAGATCAGTACCACTGTATGTGTAAATTGTTAATGTCACCATACGTGTATGGGTGGGCGGGTGGGTTAATAACACCGTATGTGGATGGGTGGGCTGGTGGGTTAATGCCACCATACGTGTAGGGGTGGGCGGGTGGGTTAATGCTACCCTACGTGTATGGGTGGGCGGGTGGGTTAATGACGCCGTACGTGGATGGGTGGGCTGGCTAATAATTCAATCATTAGTTTTTTCATATGCGGTAATTGATTAAAAAATAAATTGTTTTCAAATCCAATCAATGACTCTCCTTTCAATTATGAAATTAATCTGCATTTAATTAATACCAGTGTACGTGTGTGGGTGGTCGGGTGGTCAATGCCACTGTACGTGTATAAGGAAATCTAGCGTAATTTCAGATTTTCTACCTTATCCTATACCTTATCCATTCAATCACTGTTGAATGCAGTAACGCAGAATGGAAAGATTCAATAATTGTACGTATGGTCCTACTGTACGTGTAGGAGTGGGCGGGTAGGTCAGCACCACTGTACGTGTAGGGGCGGGTGGGTGGGTCAGTACCACGTGTGCGTGTGCGTGTGCGTGTGCGTGTGTGTGTGTGTGTGTGTGTGTGTGTGTGTGTGTGTGTGTGTGTGTGTGTGTGTATTCTTATATATACATACCACGGCACGTGTATGGGTGGGCGGATGGGTCAATACCACGGCACGTGTATGTGTGGGTGAGTGGGCCAATACTACAGCACGTGTATGGGTGGGCGGGTATCTGACCTGGCAGATCTGACTTTGATATCCATGATAGAATTTACTGTTTTATATTTGGCTTTAAATAAATTGTTGCTTTAAATAAATTGTTGCTTTA
Organism: Stictocephala bisonia; assembly: GCA_035578905.1. NCBI lineage: Eukaryota > Metazoa > Arthropoda > Insecta > Hemiptera > Membracidae > Stictocephala > Stictocephala bisonia. Next base: position 60,495 of record JAQJVL010002262.1, read on the forward strand.
AATAATTGAGACTGCTGAATAGAAACTTTAAGTGGGAATGTGGCAAATTGACAGGATCGGCATTTACAAGCAGCGTCTTGGAGATTACCTTAAATTCCTGCTCTCTTTATTCTTACTTTTAAGAATAAAGCTGACATTTCTTGATACAACAGATAGTCAACTATAAGTGGGAGGGGAGGATTTGGCAGGATGCAGCTTATGAGTGCCAACCATTTTGTAGGTTCTCACCATTTTATTCCCACTTTTTGTTTATAGGAGTAGTCAATTTTTACAGCTACAAAAAAATTGTAACTGTAAAAAATAAGTCGCTCTATTGGGTACTCCTGTTGTGCCCAAAAGTCCCCAAAATATGCACTGACCTTCAAAGGGTTAAGGAAATTTTAAACTTCTTTTTTGTCAAAAATCTTATTTGTTATTTCATATATAATTGCCTCATCATTTATACATGTACCTTCCATGATACGTAATACCATTGTACGTGTATGGGTGGGTGGGTGGGTCAATACCATTGTATGTGTAGGGGTGGGTGGTTGCTTCAATACCACTGTATGTGTATGGGTGGGTGGTTGGGTCAATACCATTGTACGTGTATGGGTGGGTGGGTCAATACCATTGTACGTGTATGAGTGGGCGGGTGAGTCAATACCATTGTACTGTAGGGGTGGGTGGGTGGGTCATTACCATTGTACGTGTATGGGTGGGTGGTTGGGTCAATACCATTGTACGTGTGTGGGTGGGTGGGTGGGTCAATACCATTGTACGTGTATGGGTGGGTGGGTTGGTCCATAGACACCACTTTACGTCCCACCTTTACTACTGCTCGTGTGTGGGTGGGTCTTTACCACTGCACGTGTGTGGGTGGGCGAGTGGATATTTACTACTGCTCGTGTGTGGGTAGGCGGGTTAGGTTAGGTTAGATTAGGTGACTTAAATGTCCATTTTTTATTTTTATATTAGTATGAGAAAAGACATCATATAGCGGTTGAGATAAAAATAATAAATTTGTTTCTTTCAGAATAAAATACTTCAATGAGTAAGTAATGGAATAACGCAGTAACTCTAACAAAGTATAATAATTGTTGAAAACGTTCAGTTGAAATTCTTTTAACAGATTATAATAAGGCTAAATTAAATACAAATCACATCAGAGCCACCGCCTCTGGGTTTTTCGTTTGTAAGGATAGCATGGTAAATAAGAAGACCATGGGGAATAAATACCTAATAGCCTGATGGCTGGGACACTGACATTTCAAGGTTGCTCTAATAAGGTAGAAGTTAACATTGGTCAGGCCCACTTTACTGCCACCACTTATAAAAACAACACTATTGGTATATTACTATGATTTATTTATCATAATTAATTTTAATATACTATACAATCCTTACTGAATAAATTCATTTTTATTATTATTTAGGGCTTACAAATTTACAGATAAAAAATATCAACTATTTCCTTTTCCCCAACATTGTTTTGGATAACCCAGGTTTCTGATAATCAAGGTTCCAATAAATGGAGTTTTACTTTATTACATTGACTCATGTTTATGCAATAATTTCGTAATTGTTCAATTTTATGGAATATTAATAAATTTCTATACCTACACTTCATTTGGTTAGATTAAATTAGATTTCTTTGTATGTTTGTTTGTTACAGAATCCGATTTCACAACCTTATTACAATGCATACAATCCTACACCAAATGGCAGCGTAATCCCTGTCTCTGGTCAACAGCAATTCTTCCCACCCACGGTAAATAATATAGTTCTTAAGATTCAAACGATTAACACATTCGCTGCGCAGCAGTGCATGAGGAGTCCCATAACATGGGGTGCGGAGCAGCCTTGCCCGGCTCTGCACCATGGCCACATGCTTACACATTTCAACATATTCAGAAGTAAAATCGATTCATGTGCAATTAATACAATATTTTTAGTTCATATGTTAGGTATTTACAATATTTAAACCTCTTCAACCCCCCAGTTCATTCTATTCCTCTCTATTCATCATCAGAAGCCGTAATAAACAAATCTGAATCTCCCGTTATATCTTCAAACTGTTAACTCACTGACATCTGACTCACTATAACTTATATTCTGTTCAAAAGAAACACATCATGAAGGTAGCCATTATATAAACACTATAAATAACCTAAATATTTACTCTATAAAGATTATACTATGTACACCGTTTACTATAAATTCAAAGTATACAAACAAACTCAATTCACTGCAAAAATCTAACAACAGATTCAAGAAATGAACTACATAGTAATACTTTGTAACATTGCCAGACAATGCGCACAAAATATCATCCTTCTACACCAAGTGTTAGAAGCACCCTAAACACAAGCAGCTGTTCAAAGTGGACGTCTCAGTGTGTTGCGTGCATCCCAGTAGAAAATGGCTGATGCATCCGTGCGTAACCCACAGTGAATGTGTTAACTGTTAAACCTTACAATAAAAAATCTTAACTGGCAGATTTTTCATGTGTTTTGTAAGTACAGTGAAACCTTTGTATGGATATTAAAAAAAAATACAGTTTAACTGTATGCTTAACCCATTGTGGATCACTGACAAGTTCAACTCGCATGCAGTGGCTGGGCCTTCAGCACAATGACGAGCTGAGACAAAGTTGTGGAATATAAAGCTGGTATAAGGCCCGTGGTGAGATAGGGTTGAATTTATAAGTTTCTAGTCCAGCTGAATCCAATCCAATTAAGCCTCAATCTGGAATGTGAATAAGCCCAATTTACAATTTTAATTTTATTCCAGAGCGCCAAGGCAAGGAACATAGGCAGCCAGCTTTGATATTTATTTAATTTGATATTACGATAAAATAAAAAGTTAAGCAACCTGCAGAGACATCCCTAATCCTGTTACCTAATGGTGACCCACGTCTAAAATACGGCAACAGCGAATTTTGAGAGCCAGATTTCTTAGAATTTAAATTAAAAGGGCTAAACCCCAGAATCCTAATGAAAACCCCTATAGTTAGTTTTGGAAGACTGAATTTGGAAGGATCGCCATGATGCTGGGTAGCATCATGGTGATGTTTTGTTGCGTTAAAGTTTAAATAATTACATGATTACTGTCCCGTTCACCCCTTTTGACTCCTAATAACCCTAAATGGGATCTAGCCAATCATTTTTGTTAAATACGTATCTAATAAACACACATACTTATCTGGATATGTCGGTTGGCAAGCTTCCAGAACTCCTTCATCTTCTTGAGTTGAGAACAGACAACATGGCCGTCTCACAAACAGTTTTGTTTCCTGGTCGTGAATATATATAAAACAGCGACGTCTCACGCTTGGCACAGAGCTCAGCTCGCAAAAGTTATCTGCTTTTACTTTTACATCCAAATAGTTACAATATTTGGATTTGTACTATTGGATTGTCAGACTGGGGTGAGTGAGCACCAGTCAGTGAATATTACCCTTAATAAATCTTCAGTCGTATGTTGTGATAGTACTTTGGTTAATAGTAATCTAAATGTTGCATTTAGATTACTATTAACCAAACTTACATTACACCAGTTACAACCAAGATTTCATACAATAGTTAACTTTTGTATTATTATTACTATTATTATAACTTCATAAAAATATTGAATAAATTTGCAAGATAAGACAATTTAAATATCCATTACTCTTAGTAAATTTATTTCATTATAAAATTGTATTAGTCCAGTTAATGTCATAATTTATCCACAATAAAAACCATAATATATATATATATATATATTTAAATCAATATTGAAATCGTGACTAGTGGCGCTGGCCTGGTAATCAGAAATCAATTATAATTTCAAAATGAGAAAGTCATCAGAATGCTATGTAGCAATGATGAGTTTACCTAATAAGCGATAACAGCTACTGAGAAGCACTCTCTTTTAGAGCTTGTGCACTCATTGGTATTTAAAAATAACGTTTAATGTTGTCTCTGATTCAAGGCCTCAATACTGCAGCGATATTCAACTTTATATTTCAACATTAATTTTCATTTATTGAGTCAACAAAACTTATTGCTAATAATGTGAAATGAGTGTAAGAAGCAGTAACATAGCCACATTTGGGTTGCTTAGAGTCAGAACCCCCACCTACATCCCATAAAGTGAGTTTATATCCCCTTCCCACCCATAAAAAATAACCAGTGTAAAGCTACAGTGTAATTAACCCATTGCGGATCACTGACGAGCTAAAATTTTAGTAAACTGAAAAAAATAATATGCCTTTGTACAAATTTCAAAAATGTGTTACCACAACATGAAAAAATATCATCGAACTTCAAAATAGTCCTAAGCTGACACACTAACTATTCACACACTTATTAATGTTATAATGCAGTTTTTAAGTAATTTTAGTACATGTTAGAGCCCTGTATCATCTATTTTAAACATTTGTTTAATTTATATATATAAAGGGTATCATGGTAACAGTTATTTAGTATTTTGTACTATATGCTATTATAAGATACAATAAGTTTTATTTATCCATATATCATTAAACTGTACACTTGGATCAGGAATAGTGCAGTTTATTAACAGACTTCTTCAGTTAGTAGGCTAATTTTATAACAATCGAACCTCCGACCCTCCTAGTGTTTACTTTTAAAACTACTTGTAACTATGTCGATTATTAGTAGACCGATTATTAGTTGTCTCTTCGTCCATCCCCAAAACCATTTTTGATTTAATCAGTCATGGCAGTTGACTCTCCTTTCACGTTTGGCTACTAGGCAGTGCATTATTTATCAGTACCTGAAGCCTGCGTTTTGAAGTTGAACATTACTTCACTTTACAGACCTTTCACTATTACATTTTTGAAAATATCTATTTCAAATTTGTACACTCCTTGATACCCCATGGGATTAGATTTTTTCCAACCAATTTTGGTTTATTTAAAAAAATATATGACATTTTGCGTTATTTAAAAAGCTCTAGAGGTTTAGTTATAACACTTGAAGTTCATAAATACAGCTGTAATCTTTTACACAATTGACATCAGCCTTATAGAGAATGAATCCCAATATGGCAGCAGGTACAGCTCACTCTTAACAAACCAACTGAAGTGTTAAACAGTTAGTGCAGGCAGTTTATTTTGTAGTATTTTGACATGAATAACGTTTTATATGCTGTACTTACTGATGTTCAGTACTGGTCCAGTTTTTACTATATCGAACGTTCACAAACCAACAAAAAACAATCTAGTCACTTATATCGACTGCACACTTCTAACAGACGGACTTACACAGTTTGACTGGGCACCTATTTTAAATGGTTTTGATGTTCATTGCTGCACTTTATAATGTAATCCACTTAGCCCTAGACGTGACAATGGTGCAATGATGGTTTGGTTTTTACATATGGCCATTATTACAATCGTACCATCATGGTACGCATTTGCAAGGTATTTTTTGAACAGCTGTAATGTGACAAAAATATTAAATGATCGGTTAATATTTCATATAGGTTGCTTCAAATCTGTTAAATCTAGTTTTATTTGAAGTATGTAGTTTTAATCTAACATTACAAATAAATGAATAAAATGTTTGTCAGCAGTATTTTCCTATTGACGCCATTCAGCGTTGCCACTGAGTGAAACAAAACAAATATTTGCTAGATATTTGTTTTAGAAGGACTATAAGTCGTATTAATTTTTGTTTGTACCAATGGAAAGATCAGCTTTTGGACGATAATAAACATACAGTTTTATTCCGATTTCACTTTTGATTCATTATATTGACTTGTTTCTTTTATTTGTTTAGGTTTTTCTATATTAACAAACATACCAAAAATAGTACCATCAGATTATGGCTTACATTTAATTTTCAGTAAGTTTTATCAAAAAGACAATGTTATATTCTGATTCTAGATGAAATTTTGAAAATATTAGTGTCATTAGAATATATCAGGATCGTATTTGGTAATTTTTTTAATTTTGTTGAAAATGTTAATGTACATCACCATTTCATTTATCAATTGTTCTTCTGTCATTATGCAGAGCTGTACATCTCCAACGCGTTCGTTTATTTTTCTTCTTTTTTTTTAATTGTTTTATGTGTAGTTTTTTGTGTATTTCATGAAATACTGTGATCATAGTTAGTTAGACTTAGGCCTAGTGGGATTGTATAGCTAATATTGTAAATATAATCAGTTTATTTCCACAAATACCGTGTGTTATATTTATATATTTTGCATTGTATTTATAAAATATGTATTTTGATTATTTTACATTACAATGTGTATTTATAGGATGTGTTACCAATATACTACACTAATAATAAATAAATGTAAAAGTAAAGGCAAATGTATTTGAGGTAAACAATCTTGTAATACTTTTTCTCTTTGAAATTTGATAGAAAATAAACTAAAAAAAAGTTATTTTACGAAAAATAACAGTGTGTCATTTCATTTCATGTAAGTTTCATAACATAACAAACATGTTTATAAATCTTATTTGATGGATTTCTTTGATAATAATGAATCAAAATGCTACAATTCATATTTGTACTACAACAATATTTGGAGAAACAAATATATTTTTAAGTTTTTACAAATCAAATTTATATGTATGTTAAAAAAAATTGTTCTCATTCTGTCTTGAAAGTAAACAAAATATTACTATCAATGTATACATTTTAGATTTTTTCAAAGTTATAATTTTACTGCTGGAAGAATGAACAGATTCTTGGGGTTAATAAACTTATTTTCTTATAGAAAATTAAATGATAAACATGCTGTTTGTAATAAAACTTGTAAAAAACTTTCATATATTTCCTAAAGTAATAAACTTAATATTTTTATAATATTTTACATAAAATGTGTACTGTAAACAAATAAAGATTGAAAATAATATGTTCATGTAGAGCATTTATTCCTGAATAAAACAACACGCTATACATAGGAGTTCATAAAATAAATAGTGTTGTAAATATTGTCAATTGAATGCATCTCAAAAATATGGTCACGTCAAGGGTTAATAACGTAATGGTGAATGTGGAAAAAACTGTACCAAAGCGTACCATATTAAAGAAGATAAAAACCCTGATTCAATTTATTATATTAGGAAAAGTAAAAAGGCATTTCTAATTGTAATAATAACGTTTTATCTAACATTAATAAATTATCAAATCCACCAAAATTTTCTTTTGTGATATTAAGTTAATGTTATATGTGTTTACCTCTGTTGCAGAATGTTCGATCAAACCAAGACATTAGTTATGTTTTTGATCCTGAAACCAATGGCTACATACCCGAGGTAAATAATCTATTTTTTTAAATTCTGATTTACCCTTAACACTTTAACCGACGGTTAAATTTTTAATAGTTTCCGTAATCGCCGTGTCAGTCATTTTTGACTGACTGTAAAAATGCCATTGGTGCTGTGTCAGTCTTATAAGAATGACAGTGATGTGCCGGCTTACGCCAGGCGAGTAGATAACAGATTTCCCACTGACGCCGCACCATCTATCGGAGGTTATACTAACCTGACTGTGATGTAATTTATACCGATTGGCTCGTCTAAATGTCAAAAAAATAAATATACTGTAAGCTGATGTCAGTCGTATTTGACTGACATGGCGTCAGAAGGTTGTTCCTCTGTGACACCATGTCTGTCTTTTTCTTTACCTGTCAACTGCTGTCTGCTAAGTCATTGCACTCGCATTTGAATTAGTGCGTCGTTATGTCCTGACGAGCGTACTATGTGCATCATACTAACCTCCAAGTGCTCATGACCAAGCTTAAATGGAAATGTCAAAACTATTATTACTCATTTTTGTTTGACTTAGAGCATTTTTCCACATTATGTCTTCATAAATTTATCAGTTTTCATAGTTGTATATCAAAATATAATTACTTTTCTTTCAAAAAGTGTTTTAATTTATTCTTTTAAACTTCAATAAGGCAAAATTAAAATTTAAAAACCTTACTGTCAGTCATATTTGACTGACACGGCGTGAGCAGCAAATTTGCTGTCAGTTAAATATGACTGACAAAGTTTGTACACAGCTTAAATAGCCTGGTGTGTGAGCGGAGATTGCAAATTTGAGCTGGCCTGGGAGGAAGTTATTGTCAGGCATATTTGACTGACATGGCGATTAAAGTGTTAATTCTGATTGTTAAAAACACCTTAACCGGCAAACTTTTCAGGTAATTGGTAAGTGTTGTACATAAATATTTATAAATATAAATACGCTTAACAGGTAATACATATAATTTGGTTAACCCATTGACCTACTTCTATATTTTGTTTACACTAGATCACTACAACGTTGCAGATATTTTGGCGTGATAGTGAAGTTTTCCTTTTATAGCTAGACTTTTTTTCTGGATCGGAGCAAATTCCAGGATAGTATTTGTTGCTATAATAACCTATACTGTTTACAACTAATTTGTTGTTTGCCATATAACCTGTGTCCTGTACAAAAATGACACGTAAATAACATTACCTCAGATTTGAAGTTGTGTTTTTACAGCCCACCTTTGAAAAATTTACAGGGCCCATTGAGGGTGGGAGCAAAGGCACCGGACTCAGGAGGGCACAGAAAAAAAGCACAAGTTGAAAGGCAAAATTATTTTGTATTAATATAAAATAAAAAAAAGTTAAATATAAAAGCATTTAAAAAATATCAAGTGACAAGTTTAAACATTTACATACAAAAAGGTACCAAAATCTTTCTGAATAGTTACAGATATATATATAATACAAAAATAGCCTCGAGGCAATAAAAATAATTTTTAAAAAAGGCAAAAGAAAACAAGATTGACAAATAAAAGTAGTAGAAAATATGGTTCAGTGTAAACGTAAATCAAAAATAGGTTAGGAAAAAAAAGTTAAGCTTTCAAAAGCTGCCATTGAAAAAAATCAAAAGGTAAATTTTGTAAAAGAAAAAAATGTGGCCAGAAATTACATAATTATTAAAAAAAGGTTTTTACACAAAGTAAAAAAGACTAAGTACATCTGTTTGAACAAAAATTAATTAAGCAACAAATTTAACAATGGAAAACATTTTGACATTGTAAAACCCTGCATTACCAGAAAAAGCTTGAATAGGTTTGCTAGACCTAGCCTTTAAAATATGACAAGTTTTTATATGACATATAAAAAGTTAATATGAAAATTACGGAGTTTACTGCAAAACAATTATATCAGACAAAAATACAAAATTAAATTACATATAAAAATCATTATTAGCAAAACAAAATAATATAATAAATAGAAATCCATAATTATGTTTACATCGGCACATGGACCTAACCAAGACCTGCTGAAAATAAAAACTATTTCACAACTAGGCAACAGCTTTATTAATTATTGAAACTACACACAAAAGAAAACAAGAAAGATCAATAAACGATATTTTTAGCCAAAATCTGTAAAGTGCAAACGGCACAGTTTCATGAAATTTAAAGTGAATTTGAATTTTTTTAAATCAATTTAAAGCCACTGCATTTACCTTACTTACTCTTACTCCCATGGCCACACATATCTAAGAAGATATTTGGCCGCACCAACAAAGCCCCTCATCTGTCTCTATCTTCCACGTCTTCCTCGGTCACTCCCAATCGCTCCAGGTCTCCCTTCACTTCTTTCCACTACTTTTGCCGTGGTCTTCCTTTCGGTCTTCTTCCTTCAGGATTCCTCATTATAACTTGTTTCAAATTATGTTTCTCCTCTCTTCTTAAAACATGTCCAGCCCTAATCCTTCTGCATTTAAATTCACAAACTACATCCGGGTCCCTGTAAAGTTCTCTCAACTCCCTGCTGTGTCTCCTCCTCCACTCTCCTTCTTCAAAAATTTGCCCATAAATATTTTCTGAGGCTCTTATTTTCAAAGACAACTAGTTTCCTTATTATTGAGTTTCCATGTTTCAGCTCCATAGAGCAATACTGGACTGATGATTGTTTTATATATTCAAATTTTGGTTGTTTGTGACAGTAATTTTGAAGACATAAGTTTGTTGCATGCGTAGAAACATCTGTTTGCAAGATTTAGCCTATTTTGTACTTCTATTTCATTTTTGTTTTCTCTAGATATTACAACGCCTAAATACTTAAAAGAATCTACCTTTTCAAATTCATGGCCTTCTACTTGGAGAGTGCCTTGATTTATATTAATTGGATTTCTGGCAAATTGCATTTATTTGGTTTTTTCATAATTTACTTTTAGACCTAATTGTTCTGTTTTTTCCATGAATAATTTTTTTAGCTGCCGTACGTCTTCTAAATTTTCTGCAAAAATTACTACATCGTCTGCGAATGCCAGTATGTTAATTTTGAAGCCAATTGTTATTCCTTCATCCATTTTTGCTACTTTTTGGAGAGCTTCTTCTATCGCTAGGTTGAAGAGGATTGGGTAGAGTCTATCACCCTGTCTTACACCTGCATTGATTTTGAAGGGTTCCGAAACTCTTCCATTTACTCGTACTGAGCCTGTGGAGTCCGTCATACATGTTCTAGCAAGATTTATCAGCTTTATTGGAATCCCAAACTTGTCCATCTTTTTCCACAGTCTCTCTCTATTTAAACTATCATATGCTTTTTGGAGATCAATAAATATTATAAAAAATTCTTTATTAAACTCCCAGTACTTCGATAAAATTTCTTTAAGAATAAATATTTGATTCGTTGTTGACCTGCCTTTCATAAAACCTGCCTGATGCTCCAGGATTAATTCACATGTATACTCTTCAATACGACTTAATACTATCTTAGATAAAACTTTATAAGGTATGCTAAGGAGTGAGATGCCTCTAAAATTACTATACTCTTCTTTCTCTCCTTTCTTGTGTATGGGAACAACTATTGCTTCTCTCCAGTCATTTGGTATTTCTTCTCTTTCCCAGATTATTTTTATTAATTCCCATAGCTTTTCTATAACTATATCTCCTCCCTTCTTTAGAAGCTCTGCAGGTATTTCATTCCTACCAGGGGCTCTATTGTTTTTAAAGCTTTTAACTGCTGCTTTGACTTCTTCTCTGGTTGGTGTTTCTACTTTTGGCTGTACATGATAGTATATATCTTCGTTATCCTCGTCTGGTGCGATATCCACTCCTTCTACATTTAACAGCTCACAAAAATATTCTCTCCATATTTCTATACCTTGCTGAGTCAGTTACTACAATTCCCTCTTTGTTCTTCACACCACATGGATTCGGAGTGAATCCTCTTTTGAAAAACCTTACTTTTTTATAAAACTCTTGCATTGTTTGCTGTGCGTTCTTGTTCTGCTTTTTCAATCAAGCTGTTTATGTACCTTCTTTCTCAATACCCTGCTTGTTTCTCGGTTTGTCTCGTTGTATCGTTCTTTATCCTCTATGGAATTGCTGTTTATCCAGGTCCTCTTCTTCTCCCTCCGTTCTGTTACCTTTAGTTCACATTCCTCATCAAACCAGTGTTGGTTCTTTTCTTTTTCCCACAGACTTCTCTTGCTATTTCAATTATATTTTCCTTAAAGCCATTCCAGTTTTTATTTACATCTTCCTCTTCTATTTGAAGGTCTTGTAGAACTTCAAACCTGTTCTGCAGTTTCAGCTTAAATTCACTTGTTACTTGTTTGTCTTTTAGTTTTCCTGTGTCTATATCTGCATTACAACTTTTTTCTTTTCTTTTCTGAATCGCTATTCTTTGGGCTATTTTGACTAGAACCAGTGAGTGATCCATCCCGCATTCTGCTCCCCTAACACTTCTTCCATTTATTACGATACTTTTGTGGCGTTGATCTACTAAAACATGGTCTATTTGGTTTCTTGTATCGCCGTTTGGAGATGTCCATGTGTATTTATGGATATCTTTTCTTGGGAAAATTGTGCTGGATATTTTGAAGTTGTTTGCTAGGGCAAAGCTTGCAAGTCGAGACCCATTGTCATTTGAGTCCTGGTGTAAACTTTCCTTTCCTATGGCTGGTTTCCAAATGTCTTCCCTACCTACTTTAGCATTTGCATCTCCTAATACAATTTGCATATCATAATTTAGTAACTTTTCCACCTGTTCTTCTAGAAGTTCATAAAAATGGTCTTTTTCATCCTCTTCTGCTTCTTCTGTAGGTGCATAAAAGCTGACTAGAGATATATTTGTAAACTTTCCTCTTAATCTAATATTGCACACTCTATTTCTTTGGCTTCAAAATGTATCACAGATTCTGCAATTCTCTTATTTACAGCAAAACCTACTCCCCCATAATATCTATTATCCTCACAGCCACTATAGTAAGTATAGTAGCCATATTTCTTAGTGTTAATCCTTCCTGCCAAAGGCCATCTTGTTTCTTGTAAAGCTACAACATCCATGTCGTATCTTTCTAACTCCTGTGCCAGAATGTCACTAGCTCCAGGTATTGCTAGGCTTCTTACGTTCCATGTACCAAATCGTAACATTTTTGGGCATTTCCGAGTCATTATCCTTTTATTCCGTTCATTTTCCGAGGCTTTTTGTTGGTGATGCGTAACAATTGTGTTTCACAGGGCGGGTTGTCAGCCCAGCGCCCAACCCCCAACCTGGAGGACCAGGGGTTTGCTATTGGAGTCACCTTCTCCTAGGTTAGCTGCTTCCACTACAGCTCTGAGATCCTAACCTAACCTCGGTTTTATATCAGGGTTACCTTCTCCTAGCCTTTGAGTACCCAAACCCTATCGTACAAGGCAGTACGGGCAGTGCTTATTTGATGGCGGCACTTCCTCGCCATGACACAGCATTATCATCGGGCTCTTGTGGACTTAGTTGAGTGTGATCCCGCCACGGATCACCCCCCCACGCCCTCTAGGTGCTGCTGCCTCGGTCCGGGACTGCTTATTCGGGTTGCCCCTTATTCGCAGCTGTCCACCATATCTGATGGAGCGTTCGCTATCCGCCAACTGCAACCCGTCCAATACCTAAGGTTCAGTTCCCAGAACTGGGTGCATTTACCTACATATAAATTTTATTTATTGTGACTAAACACATCATAAGGATTACAACGTGACCAAGTAATTAAATTTACGATCTCTAGAAGCCAAGATAACATTTTTTCAGGGAATTAATAAGAACTTTTGTTCTTGAAAAGTTGAAATTCTAAAATTTATAAGTTATAGAAAACACTTCTCTCGTCTACGTATTAAGATACAAATGCGATAGAGTTACAAGTTTTTTAGTGCCGTAGTAAAAGTGTAAAGTCGATGCACAGTAAAAGCTAGTCAAAGTTCCAGTATTTTTTGTTCTAACTAGAATACAAATTATTAAACCTTTTTGTAAAATTTAAATTGCATATGGCAAAACATATAATCAAACGAGGAAAACATTGATTTGATTGGATTTTTCATTGGCTTCTTAGTTTCTTAGTAAATGACCTTCAAACGTATAATTTCTCCACCAACAGTAGAGCAATTTTATAAACGACTATTAAATATACAGATAAAAGTGGAATTCTGCAGGCTCATTGAGGATTCAGTGTGGTAGGCCCAATGGGTTAGCAAATAACAGTAGTAGCAGGTAACTTATAAATAAATAAGATTTAAGGTTAGGTTATACTTTTTTATTAATTTAATTTAAATTAAATTAATTTAGGTCATAATTTAATTAAAGGCCAGGAATTAGTATATTGAAGAGATTGGACATCAGCAAACTTATCTTAGAAGACAAGTCGACTAACACCAGAGTAGTAGTAGCAGCATACACAAAAGAAGCACAAAATCACAAAAATCTTCTGCAAAAAAGAGTGTTCGCATGTCCTATCTCTCCAATATACTATATAAGATTTAAGAAATGACAACTTACAAAATCTTACATTTTAAATTGCTATATATTTGTTATATTTTTATGAATTATGTACTACAATTATGTTACTTTCAGGGGAGTATTCCCAGGACTAGATAGCCCAGGCACGTTCACTCTAATGGATATAATTTTTACAGTTTTTTTAAAGTATAAAAATGTATATCAACATAATATTCATCACAATTCAAAAATGTGCTGTACAAAAATATACAAGTAAATGAAAGAAATTACGTAGACTATTTCATATACATAATTATTAAAACTCTAACAATTAGTTAACACAATAATTAATTATATTAATACAAATTAAATCATAATAAAACAAGAAATTAGTCTTAATGGGTAAAAGTGGCCTTAATGGGTATATAGGCTCGAGTTACAAGTTCTGATATTGACAGTAGTGCCTATTCATATTTAATAAATAAATAAGACTTATTTATTAAGTGTCTAATTAATTAACATTAAATTAATTACATAATACGATGATTTCACTGACCCATTTATTAAATAAAATAAATACACCAACAGTAAATAATTTAGCAATATTTCTATTTTAACCCTCAAATGGTTACCCTTCAATTTTCCAACAATGATAAACAACAGCAACTGGCTTATTTGTAATGTTAAAATCGCATATAATATATCGTTCCAGTCTACTGTTCCTAATTTATTACTTTAGACGATTTATTTTGTTCTCTTTTTATACTTCTATAATTTTTTTTACAAAATGTAATTGCTCATAATACATTGCAAAGGCATTATTTACCGGTGCAATTGTTATGTTTTATATATGTATATATATATATATATATATATATATATATATGTAATATACATAAATGTATATATGGTGATATGTACCTATATATTCTAAAATATTAGGAAATTCTCTATAATTTGGCTGTTTTGGAACTTTAGATAAAGTGTTCATGTAATTTTTAGAGGGGGTGGCAACTTTAAAAAATCTTTTTGACTATGAAACTTTTTTATAAATTTCTTATTAAATCAGTTGCAATATTTTATTTCTAGTTCTCTATTTTATACTGAACAAGGAAATATGCTACTTGATATTCTTTCAATAGTAAATTATAGTTTTATAATTTTTTAAAAATAAACACTTCAACACAAGCAAAACAGACATAACTACGACTGTTATAGTGAACCATTAGAGGGTTAAGAAGTATGAAAGAAACTAAGTATTGGCTTCATATATTTAGAGGAAACACAACCAATTTAGGTCCACCTATGATCAGATGATATAAGCAGTTAGGCCTCCTCATTGCTGAAAAGAGAAAGTTATTCTTTTAGAGGCGATTACTTGCTCAAGAGCGTAGCGTGTCCACATCAGCATGCTCATGAGCACATCCTCCAGGGTAATTTAGGGATGTTTTGATATGGATATGCTCGTGAAAGTCTTATTGGCTTAATGTTTGGGACTTTCTCACGATCATATCTCACCTGTTATAAGTGTGTCAGCAACCCCATACGTACTGCGCACAAAAGCGCATCCTTTTAATTTTGTATTTTATTGGCGTTTTCTTTGGCTAATATGCCTATAAATTATAATGAACGAGACTAAACCATATTCCAGAGCATGGTGAACTAACTTTATTATAATATAGGAGTTTATACTTTAAGAAGGGTAAAAGTAAGGAATAGTTGGACAAGAACTAAAATATATCTAGCTTAAGACAGAATTTTGACTGCTTCGCCTTCTCCATACCATACACCAATTAATAACATACGTTACCACCGTACGTGTATGGGTGGGCGGGTGGGTTAGTACCACTGTACGTGTATGGGTGGGTGGGTGGGTTAGTACCACCGTACGTGTATGGGTGGGCGGGTGGGTTAGTACCACCGTACGTGTATGGGTGGGCGGGTGGGTTAGTACCACCGTACGTGTATGGTTATGGTGTATGGTTATCAGAAACCCCATGAGCATGTCCTCTTTACTCTTTTCTTGAACATGTTTTGTGATGGAGAACCAAACAAATGTCTATTTAACTTCAATTTTAAGATGTTATTGATATATCATTAATATAATACCACCCCAAGGGTTTTTCTCAGACAACTCTATATTCTACTTGCAATTCACCACTATTAACACGTTCAATGCTGAAAGAGAACATAATTGCGCAACCCCCCCCCCCCCCCCCCGGGCTGAGTACGAAACACTATTACATAGTACAGGAACCCCTCACACAAATATAACGGTATCAGAAAAAACTAAATACACCAAAACGTACATTAAGACTGCCACAAAAAGCGACGATCAACACAACGGCTAACCTCACCCTGAATAAATACATTTCAAGGGCAGGCGGTGCATTGTTCCATGTGCACCGCCAGGCGCGCCATAGCAGCACTACAATGATCAATATACCCTGCACGGAACGTGTTAACACCATAAATAGAAACAATTTGCCTTCTATCAGTAAAGTAGCTTTCGAACCATACCAGGGGCATTTACCGTTACACCAATAGCAGCCAACTCTGATAGCAAGATATCTCTTTTTATATTCTGTCAGACTTTTTAAGATTTCACAATATAAAAAATATCCATAAATTGCCTGATAAAGCCCTGATGAATCTTTTTATTGACATTAAAAAGAATATATTTATCTGTTATGAAACCTTAATGACAATCTGATAATGTATTTTTTGCTTGAAGTAATTTATTGACTGTTCTTTTACTACTTTTAAGAACTATAGAAAATACAGCTCAAATGGGTTGACAATTATTGTCAGTGTAATCATTGGTTTTGCACATGAGGAAACTATTTTAAATCTGTCAGGAAGAGTTCCATAAACTATGCTTATATTGACAATTTGTGATTAAGGCTTAAAAAAAAGAATATATCCTGAATCATATTGGCTGAAATGCCATCATATCCCAGAGCAGACCCACTTTGTAGAAATTACAATAACAGCAATAAATTATAACAAAAATATTTGTTTAATCATAAATAAATTACAATGCACTAGCCAATGATACAATCAGTTGCGCGCAGCAGGGATTCATTCACCAGTCATGGAGCCATACATATCATAATAAAGCATTTGTATTAGCTGTGGAGTGTAGAAGGGAGGCGCCACTAGATTTGCGTTGGCTATTTGGTTTGACTGCTTTAAGAGCAACCTTAAACCAAGAATTCCCTTGCAAAATGTCTCAATGAGCGCGAACATGAGTCCTTTGAGAAAACTGTCAACTGAAAAATTGTTATTTCATTGTTTTTAATACAAATATTAGGATACTGGCTACTTAGTCTATTGGTGTTTGTTTGTTATTAATTTATAAAGTGATAAGTGAAATGAGCTTTGAGTGAATAAACAATTATTTGTAAATGGTTTAACTTGCAGGCTGATGATACACTGCAGGGATATGCTGTCCCACCCATCTCACCCAATGAACACACTATGATATATGATTTAAAATATGGGGCCCCACTTGGCAAGTTTTATCCACAGGTAAGAAAGTAAAATTAAAGAAATTGTGAGGAAATGAATTAATTGCTTAACCTATTGAAGAGTAGTTGGAAATGATTCCAATAGAGTAATGATTGTTAACCGTCCAATATAGGCTTGTTCATATAATCAATATTAAGTCTGTTTACGAAGTCTAGCGGCATTACCACATACTATTTCAACTGTGAAACATAATTATTGCTGTAAGATACTGGTCTCAAGAAGAATTTATAGCCACAGCTTTACCGCCAAATGCCCTGTCATTTTCTTGCACCAAATCCTTTTTAAGTTATTTGGCTGGAGTGGTTATTGAGTATTGAGTTGCTGTGTGATCATTCTGTGTTATTGTTGTTATACAGTATATCATTCTGTAAGGTCATGGATTTCCGAATAGATATCATTAGACAAATGTTGGAAACTCATGTTTTTCTGACAGAAGAAACCACACCTCTCACATGTCCGGTAGTCGCCATCAGGTCGCCATTTCTCACGTCCTCTACCAGCGTGAATGGCTGAAGAAAATTAAAGCGCTGCTTTGTTTACTCAAATATAACATAAAATGAGCGTAAAAGAAAATCAACTGCATATGAGTGTACTAGTTGTGAAGTAGGACTTTGCATCTACCTGTGTTTTGAAAATTAAAGTATTCATTACTCACATGAGGCCAATAATGGTACTTTTGCCTACTATCGTGTACCCTAGATACATTGACGGTAAAAACCTGTCAGTACTCCTCAACAGGTTAAGTTTTTAAGTTTTTTCATCTTTTTTTAATCATGATAATATGTTAAGATGTTGTGTAACCAAAC
Source organism: Stictocephala bisonia (assembly GCA_035578905.1). Classification (NCBI taxonomy): domain Eukaryota; kingdom Metazoa; phylum Arthropoda; class Insecta; order Hemiptera; family Membracidae; genus Stictocephala; species Stictocephala bisonia. The sequence goes on from JAQJVL010002262.1 coordinate 78,528, forward strand.
ATGGCTACAAGATACATTTTAGATGCCAAAATAATGTATTTAAATTATATCTTACAATATATATATATATATATATATATATATATATATATATATATATTAAATTTAACACTACTACCATGTTTAATTTAACCAGACTAGCTACCATTCTTTCTTCTGAGGGTTCGTCCCTGAATATTCTCCTTCACCTGAGCTCCAGAGCTTCGCACTCAGTTAGTAAATGTTCGGCAGACTCAAGAGCCTCACCACAAAGCTGGAAACTGGTGTCTTCACTGTAGAGACCAATCTTTGCAGATGTTTCCTGAAGTGGCCATGTCAAGTAATACACGCAATCACCAACCTGATGTCGTTGCGATTCATGGCAGTGTGATTGGTCAGCATAGGGTTTGATTCCCTCACCAGAGACTTTGTAAAGACTTGGCCGTGAAACCTTTGCCATCGATTGTGATGGTGATCTCTCGCCTATTTCAGTCTTGGCAGTGGTAATTCCAATGCTACATACTGGTTCGGGTCCTACGAATGGAGTCCTCGCTCCCATCTCGGCTAGGAGGTCATCTTCATTACCTGTAAGGCCGCTGTGCCTGGGAACCCACCTCAATTGGACATTATTGAGGTGGGCCAAGGTACACAAAGGGGAGCAAAATATATCCTACTTTTGACAACCCAATGTGATCAATAAATCAAAATACATGTCATTCTTCCTTTAAGATAAAACACAAATGAGAACAGAAGTTTCGTTTGGTTTTAAAAATATATATTGCTTTTTAATTTTCATAAAATATACTAGTTTTTACAAAGTAAAATAAAGTTGCTTTATATTACTTATGATACAATCACTCTAATGTGTATTATAATTATATTTTATGCAGCTGTCTAGCAGAGCCTTATGTTATCAAACTTTTTAATGTGATTAATTTAAGAATAATATTTTGTTGTTTCTCTTTTTCAGGTTGACAGAGAATATTTCGATAAAAATAAGCCAAATTACTACTTCACAAGTTTTAAATTTATGTCTATGGAAGAAAATGTAAGTTAGAACTCACAATATAACATAATGTATTTTAGTTAGAGTAAATTTACCAAACAAGATAAGTTCACTGAATATAAAGCAAAGAAAGGCAGTTCCGATTTTTTGTCACTGACATCATATCAAACAAGAGCAAGAATAAAGATTGTGGTTGTTTTTAAAATTACTGGTGGTTAGTAAATGAAATTTAACTATAACTATGCATTTGTATTATTATTTTGTACTGTTGTACAGTAAATTATTTCGTAAGAGAGGATAGGTTGAGCAACAAATTATTATAATTTATATAAATTTGCAACTAGGTGAAAGAAGGGGTTTGTCTAGTTACCACTGAGATCATCAGAATAAAAAATTTTTTTTACAAACTTCAAACGTACTTTAAAAACGTCACTGAGACCACAAAGAGGATTTTTGAAACCTAATCTTCAATGGAAATTGCTCAAATGACCAGCTAGTGATATGTACTAATTCGTGGGGGAAGGGGAATAAGGAAACATTCCCATCCCCTAAAATGGCCTCACATAACAAGAACAATAGCCTATTTAACACTAGTTGCTATATTTTCAAAACAAGAAAATTACATCCATTTTTTTTAACTTCACTCGCCAGTTCACATAGGTTACAAGCCTATGCGTGAACTTTATTCAACTAGTGAAGTACCGACCGTTGGCTCAGTGGGAATTGGAACCTTTGAACTTGCCCCCCGCAGTCCGAAACCTTAGCCACTGAGCCTCCATTACTTTCATACACAGTTTAATAAGTTTGAATTTAATGTTTTCCGTTTTAGTCGTGAAGTAAATACATTGTAAATTTTGTGAATAAAAGCTTTTTGTGGATATCTGTATGTGTGCATCACTGCTCCAATTGTGTGCCTACCTGTACTGTCAGCGGTGAGCTGTCACTGTCGTCAGTTACAGGTTATAGTAGAAAATTATTTAATTTTGAAGTTTGCATTGAGGAGCTTTGAAATTATTACACAGTTTATTGCACCTGGCTCCTGTAAATTTGGTATTTAAATAAAATATATTCTTTAATTCACTGACTACAAAAATCTGTTTGACATGATGTGTGACACTGATAAAACCCAAGATAAGCTATATTTCAAGAGAGCTTTGCAATATATGCAGTAGAAAAACTAACCTATTAATGTATATTACTCCAAATTATGCCTCTGCTCATCTCTTCATAAATTGTTAATAATATGTTTTATTATATACACCTACAATAGATAGTCCATCTAATAGGAATATTTGTGCTGGTAATTTTGTAAGTTAGTGAGGTCCACAACCATAGCTGGTTTAAACTGCATTACATTTACATGGAACTACACTAGCCCTCCAAAATGGGCCACAAAAACAACTGATATTTTGAGACTCAAATTTTAACATTGGATGGGAAATCTGTGTATAAAATCAATTTTATTATGAACAGGGTGTATCAGACTACCAAAGTGACCTCTGGAAGGACTTGACTAATCCCACATTCACTCTTTAGTAATCCCACTTTTAAAATAAGTAATCTTTCATTTTTGATCATAGAGAATTCAAATAAATTATTTATAGGACTCAGTTGTCCAAAAATGGCATTTTTGGAGTGGGGGGTTCATTTTGGGAAATTTTCAAATAGTAGTCTAACGTATGTTTTACGACACTATTTAACGCTCGTCCTGGCATAATGCGGTTTACCGCACTTTATTTCTGCCGCCAAACAAACCAAGTGCGGATTTTTCGCCGCCGTTTTTCATTTATTATAGTGCATAGGTGTGCGCGATGTCAATAATTCCACTACCACTAGACGCTACGTGAGTTGCTCTTTGCAGTGATATGTATTACTTGTTTGTAGTAACATATGTTTGAAGAAGAAGAAGACAGATGACGTGATCCCCAGATGTTTGGCTTCACTTCATCACTTTGCTTGTTTGTAAACAATGTGTTAGCGTCCTGTTCACTTGTTTCTGCAAAGTGAACAATTCTTATATCATTCTATTCTCCATAACCCTTTATAAACTCCATACTTTGTATTATAAACTAAAAATCAGTCATAGTGCAATATTTTTTTTGATAAACATAAAAAAATTACACATCTGCGTCGGCTTCTCACTAAAATTTTTTACTTACCTGGAGAAGACCCATAAGCTGACACCCATGGATGCTAAGGTAAACACCAAAAATGTTATATTATTCTGTATAGCATGTAGGCATAATTCTCTAAATTTTAGTGTTAGTTAGACATCTGTAATGTTTATACAATATTTGTTGTAATTTTTGAAAGAAACTGTTTCCGTGGTAACAAATTTACAGTTTTGTGTTCCATATGTGGTTTTTGAGGTATAATAAATTTATTTATACATGTATCATACATTATGTATATATTTTCTGAAACTTCATCAAATTTGGAATATTTTGGCTATTTTGGATTTTTGGTTTTATTATTACAACATTGTTTGCTAGGTATACCCCCACCCACTTTTGATTTTAGAAATTTTTTTTCAAATTTCAAGTTTCAAAAAATTTTTATTTTTTTTATTTTGATGATTTATATTTTTTATATAATAGCCCAAAGCTTTATGATTGCAATCATACCACACATAAGCATATTTACTGATAATAAATATTTTTTACTGATTTTAATATAACAGTCTGCAAAACAGCTAAAAAACATCTGCCAGTTTGGTGAGATTCAACTGCCAGTTCGAGGTTTAAAAGGTCTTTAATGACTCATAATTTTTATATAAAGTTTTAAAATATTAGTACCCCAAGGTCATGTTGAATTTTTGTTTTTAAAGTTTACTTTATTATAGCTCTTATGTTCATTACAGGGATATATAATTTGTACCTACTGCTGTTAATCATTTGTAATGACCATTTGTAAATATAAATAATTTCTTCAGTAAAACATTGTTTACTAATGCTATTTTGTTTCAATTAGTAACAATTATAGGAAGTGCAAAAAAGAAGTTTTTCATTTCATTTTACTTCATCGCTTTAACAAATAATTGCATTCAAAAATGTTTTATTTTTAGAGACCTTTAATTTTATATGCAACATAACATAGGCTGCTATTTGAAAATTTTAACGTTTCTCTTGATAATTTTAAAAGTGTTAAAAAGCTAATAAACAGAACATCAAGAAATATTCCAAATATACTAGAAAAAGCAGGAATTTATCCCTTAGTGGAAAATTGCCTCTGATTCAAAACTACCATATTAGCTGTTGCTAAATGTGTTGTGATTTTAACATAAAAATATTCAAGAGGAGTAAGATAAAATAACTACTTTAATCCTTTAATGCTACGTAGTAAAATATATATACGACAGGCTTGTTTATTTTGCTGGCCGCTATCGATGTCATTTAATTCCAAAGGTATTAGAGAATCAATATATGGCCATTTGGTTTCCAACAATCAATTTTATATATTTTTCTCACACAAAGGAAGATTGAGGTTATGTTCGCTTATTTGTTTTGTGAAGTTAGTGAATGCTTTTTGTTATTTACTTGTATAATGTTTTATTCAACAGAAATGAATTATAAATAGTTCATTTTATAAAAAGTTTATTTTGAACTGTTGTGTTCCGTATTTATAATAAATTCATTGTTTTAGGCATAGCTAATAAAAACTGCTGCAAACGATTACTTGCTACGCAATGTTATTGATGAAGAGCTAAACAATGAAAGCAGTGTAAATATTTCTGATGTTTCAAAACCAAAATACCTCATTTAATAATTTGTTATTATAATAATGGTTTTACAGAAATAAAACATTGCAGTGTCATATATATGATTTAATAGTTATTTCTTGTTTGTTTAAAACAAATGTTTCAAATGTCAAGTTCTCAACTAATTTTTGTGAGGACAATATTTTTTATATTTCCTTTATACTCCTTATTTTTTATAAAAATTGAACTGAAAATATATGAAATTTGTTTTTCATTAGATGCTGTTTACAGAGGAATTGGTAAAAAAAATTAAAAATATATCTAGATGCTTTTATTTTATTCATTTTTTCAAAAAAATTGTAAAATTTAAATTAAAAAAATAATTTTATATGTATTTTCTAGTTATAGGGATATTTTCTATTTAATTTTTTACAATACAACACAAAAAGTATGAAGATATGACAACAAATAACGAATCTATGAGCATTTTACCAAAACTCTACATTTTCACACAAAACTGCTTAGCACTTTTGGTTATATCCATAGGCCAGGCGGCATAGCACCAAAACGGTTAAAAATCAACACCAAACATGTCTTGATTGACCAACCTGACATACATACATCCTGAAGTATAATTTTATATTGAAATTTCCTTTTAATATTTTATATAAGCTAAAGACTGTAATAATAATAATTATTGTAGTTAAAAGTGAAAAAGAACTTAACATTATTGGTTATGTGTTATTCTAACCAGCTTGGTGAAGAAACACCCGTAATAGCTCAGGACAATGGATTTCTAACGTTGAAGTTGCCACGAGGAGCAGAGTTGGCGGTAACATTGGATGGAGGAATTAGACTGACGCATCCTAATGTAATTAATCAGAATTTTACATTATATTTTTTATGGCATGTCAGTGACAAGATTAACAATAATTATTTATAAAAAAATACTGTGTACTGTACTTGTGGCATATTTATTAGAAGTAGTAAGTATTTCAAAGGTACATCAATAAAAAGTATAAACTTGAATGAATAAAAATACTCAGTTTGGCCTATGTTGAGCATTGAGTCCCTTATCAGGTGAAAAAACCTAAAGCAGAAAAAAATCTTAATGTTCCACATCTGTATTAGAACTATTTATAATGCCATCCAGTTATATTTTATAGTAAACTTAACTAGACAAACTTTATTTTATATTGATTGGGTTCTAGTCTGTTCCTTGCCTAAGAAAAAACTATGTTTTGTTGCTTTAATGTCATCTAATGTCATAAAGCTGAGTTTATTACTATGCTATTCCCACTGTTGCGCAATTTGTCTGTTCAAGTGTAGTTTGATCTTATAAAATTGACGTTTCTATAGATTTTTAGTTTTTTAAATTATAAGTGTCATTTATTATAGTAAACTGATTGAGCCAAGCCTTTACATTGAAACTTGAAATCTATTTCTTAACATGAACACAAGTTTTAAGTTTTTTCCTCTATGGGCCTTGCGTATATTTTTGTCAAACCAAAAATATAGTTCAGTTGATAAAGTAACATTGTTATATACCATTTTAATCAGAAAAAATTGTAAAAATCTTTTTATATTTTGGTATTTTTATGTTACATTTCCGTAAAATTATAGTGCTAAGTCTTTTTTACGCTCCCGTAAAGACAAGAAAAATATGTTCGACCACTACATTAGAACTTCTCTCCTTATAAAAGTTGTTCATTTAGTTGATTTCAGAAAAGTTTCAGCAATAACCATTCAAAGTACAAATGTATATTTGAGAACTATGTGTTTGACATGTAACTTAAGGAATTAAAATGTTTTTCATCCAAAAGACATCAAAATATTTTTTATCTTAAGTAAAATGTTACCGAAATATTTAATCAATGTTCTTTATAATGGTCATATTCCTTTACCTACCCGCCAAACCCAAACTTTTTTCTATGCCAATAACTACCTAAACTACTTATATATTTACAAGAACATGTTGTTATTAGCTTCATTTGTAATGAAAGAACTTGCCTGTAACCTAACCTACACAATATCTTTGTGAGTTTATGTGGAGAGAACGCCTAGGACATATTGTATAGTAAGTGTTTAATACGTCTTGCAACATCTTCCATATCTCCTTTATGGATATTCGGTAATAGAAAAAGTTTGGGTTTGGCGGGCAACTAAAGGAATTTTACCTTATATTATTCCCTCTGGAAAAATCTTATCAAAAACAACTCATTTACAAAATTATAAAATATTAATTTATGTACATCGAAGTACGGTAATTGAAATTAAAGCAACGTTTCAAACTCCCAGAGATGGGCTCCCCCAGGCGCGAGCATGGCAGAACTCACTCGTCTCCACCACAGCACTGACAGATCACTCCTCCTTCTTGCCCCCTTGTCCTACTTTACCTAGTGCATCTCTACAGTTATTACTCTAATTTGTCTTAAGAAAATTTGATTTCACTTATAATGAAAATAACACATGTGTATGGTATAGATAACGCAATGCAATGATAAGAGCCTTCTAAAAAAGAGATTTGGTTTTATACAACAGTTATCAGTTCATATAGTTTGATAGTTCCAACCTAAATCTTCAGCATCTTAGGAACTCTCTCAACTTGACTTTACATTCTATTTAAGAATTTTTTGGGAAAGAAAAACAATAGATGGATAAAATGTAGTTTTCATTTTAATTTTACAGTTTGTGTTTATTTTTCAGCACTAATACCATTATAGTAGTTAAACATCAACCATTATCCTCTCTTTTCTTTTTTTAGTAGAATTAGGAAGACACATTACTTTCTTTTTAATGGATGAATAAAGTAAATGTATTCTTCAAATGTAACAAACACCCTCAGTTCTTTCCAGTTCATTCTATTTATGACTGACTTCACACAGCTATTTGGTTTGCCCATTCTAGAACAATTGTCTTGGATGTGAAAGGCAATTCGCATCTTGCTTTAAAACCTCAAAATATACCCAAAAAGTACTACTTAATGGACCAACCAGCTTATATTTTGATGGGAAAAGTACGACCATACATCTTCATATGCCAAGTTATTCTATAACTGTTTGGAAACCTTTGCTTCTAATGGTTTTGATTCTTTTCCATTTTTTTCCCAAGATAATACAAAATATATACTTAAATAAGGTGATACATACACCACACGAGCTTTGGTATCCACATCAAAATAACTACTTGCAACGATAGTTATGGAAGTATAAAAGTTGATTATCTATTTATAAGCATAATAAATTGCTTACATGGAGGCAGACTTCTCTGTAGCTAGTATCTCATTGAAGAAAATTTCCGGAAAGATACTGTCGAAACCGGCTGATTGAACGTCTGTTGGTAGACCTTGAGACTCTGATTATAGACCGAACTCTGAGTTTACTTTACACACTCTTACAGAACAACATGTGAGATCACGCGACTAAACTGCAGGGATCTGCCCTGGGTTGTGATGTTTCAGTCAACCTCTACTTCGTTTGATAAATTTTAAGTTAACACCAGGAGTTTTTCCTCGTTTCTTCAAATTGGCAGACGATTTCCCTCTTTACAAGAGCATAACTTAGCAGATAAAAGCAATTTCAGACCAATATCCATTGTGTAGTCTATTTTCTAAGGTGAACATTCTAGGTGTTGGTGAAGACATACTGAGAGGAACTTAAGTATTTGTCTTGTACGATCTAGACAAATATGTCCAGAAGATAGGACACAACAATAGGAGCATGCTGCAGTCCCTAAATTTACCCTCTTAGAGAACACTCGTACACATACAGTGGTGATGAAATTACACATACGTACGATGGTGATAACCTACCTGCTCACTAATACTTGTGCCATTGTTATCCTTTCCCCTGTGGTTCTAACCATCACATCAATATAAAAGTTCGGCCTGCAGCATCGCTTTATAACAATATTGCACAATGCTCGTGCTGTTATATTTAGTTTCCAATTTCTAATAATCTTGAAATACAGTGTCTACCTAGATATAGTCTGGAAAACTCTGTAAGGTTACTTTAGTAAAGTGCAACAATTTCAATCATGTTAGAGTTATAGTGAAAATGATCCTAAATATTTTGTAATGAAAATCACTTAAAAGGATACTTTTTATAAACAAGACCTTATGGGTTTTTTGGTTTATGGCCTTATTGCACAGGGTGCATATTAAACAAACAGTGTTTAGCTTAAGGGATGGAAGCTGATGGTATGAGTGTTTTTATTATAGTTGCAAAACACCTATCTGCAAATCTTTGCTTATAAAAAGAAGAATAAGTCCTTCTTTGTTTGTTTGTTTGTTTTTTTGTTTTTTTTAAGAAGAGGAAGTCTTTTTCCTTGTTTCTTTTTAAAGGTTATATTTTTTATTTATTTAGGCTTTACACTGGTGTACAGGACACTGAAGGATATATAAATATCTTTACATTCAAAATAACTGGATGTATAAGAAATGTATGCAAAGAACATGAAAATTAAAATTTCATTTCAATAGAAATAAGTCATATCAAAATATTTCCCACTCTAAAGGATTTGGGAATGGTCCATTTTAATATTTGTCTTTTATGTACAAGTATGTAATTTTAGACTAGTGTTTAACATTTCAAGAATGCCTCCAGTTTGTACAGTCATTTTATAGTTTAGCTGAAGGTCTGATCCCGAAATGCCTGGACTACAGGAAGTCTTATTGTTTTGCACTTTTAGATAAAGTAGTGTAATTCTAACAAAATTTACTTCGTAGGCTATGAGTAAAATAATATATATATATATATTTTATTTTTAGAAAAACCTGCATTTCTCTTTGAGCCCCAACGGTGATTGCCTTGCCTTCATTCATCCAGCTGGGAGGGTGTTCCAATTAAATAAGGATTTATTGGAGGTAGCCACATGGAATAATGGACTTGAAAAGTAAGTAGTGCACAAACTGTTATCACACTTCTTAAAATAGTTGAATTGTAATTTAAAAATATATAAATACTCCCAATAACAGCTATAAAACAAAATACTACAAATAATATTGTTTATTATTATTTTTTATGAAATTTAGGTATGTTTGTGTGTGAAATGCTCCTAAATAAAGTATCTGTTATGGAAAATATTACCTTTGACAATCAATTAGGTAGGAAATTTTAAACGAGATATATCTTGGGGCTAAATTTAAAACTCAAATATGCTGTAGGCAATATGGCAAAAAAAAAAAAAAAAAAAAAGATAAGTAGAGGGAGCGAAGCTGTGTAGACACATACTTTTTCAATTGAGTGAAAATGTCCTTCCTGTATCACTTCATCATGTTGAGATAGGTACTTAAATTTATGTCTAGTTATGAAAAATACAAGTCCAACATACTGATAAAAATGCATGGAATAAAACAGTTAAAATAATAACGTTTTTTAAATAGTAAAAAACAAATAAAAAAGTGTAGTCACAATAGACAAAATGGGGATGTTAAGAATAGTATAAATAATTCACTATATGATAAATATTTGCAGTCTTGGAAATATTACTCTAGGGTAATGTCTTGCAAAATACAGTTAACTCCCATTTATCTATACTTGGGAAAGTTAATGATTTTTTTAAAAACTGAATAAAGTTAAAGTTAATACTCTAAAAAAGTAACTAATTGAAGTTAAAAGTTAGAAATAAATTGAAACTAACTGATTAAAGTTAAATTATTAGAAAATTAACTGAAATTGAAAGTTAAAAGTTAGTTTTGGTACAGTAAAATATACATAAACAAATACTTAACCTGTATTATCTTTTATTATTTATAATATCTTAGATAAATAGGCCTATTTATAATACATTATTATACACTACAATTAATTATACTATAGCAATTTCTACAGTAATTTTTGTTATATAACTGTCCCAAATCTTAAAAATTAAATATTTCATTTAATTTCTAAAATTATTAACAAAAACTGACACAAGTCTTTGAAATTAAAGTTTTACATTTTTAAGCTATACTTTAAAAAATCAATAAATATCTTATAGGAAATTCACGATAGCAAAACATTTTTTTTTAATTGGCGCAGATAATAAGAAAGGCCAAATAATATTGTGAAATGTTGACTCCAGGTGATTTTTATCAGGCTGGAGATGATAAGAAGGGTCATTGATAAGGAAGTATGGGGATTAGCGGTAAACAAAAACTGAACAAAATATACTCACTCTATAAGTGAGTGAAAGCAGATCTATTCATACTATTTTCGATAAGCAATTACGTTTATTAGATGTTTAAAAATTTGCCGTTCTGAGTGCATGTTTTATTCTTACTGAAATAAGTTAATTAAAATTTATGAAAACTATCCAAATCATTAAAAAAATACAAAAGTAATTACCATAATATTCTTAATATTAAAGATAGTATTATCATTATCTTTTCTTTTCGATGGTGCCGATAGCAAAATAATGAAAACAGAACGAAATATAGCAATTGTTACTTGAAATATGTTCTGCAATCTTGAAGATAGTTTATTCTGTTGCGTGGTATCATACATATAATGGATTGATTTTACCTAGTAAGCCTAATTTAAAATAAAGTAAACGTTTAAGGAAATGTTGATTTGATTAACCATTTAAATTGTTTTTCCCGACAACTTTTGAACAGGACAATTTAGATATGTAATGATCAATTAATCAAGTATTGTCAGCATTAACGTCAAAATGCAACTGATTTTCCTAATTAATTATACAGATAGGTGGGTAAACAGGTAAAGTTACAATATTAGAGTTTATGAAAGATAAACAAGCTTATGCCCAACACGTTGATTTAAAACAAGATAACTAAATGACTATCTCAACTTTATCCCTAAACATAAACTAGTCAAGTGAAATAATCACCTCAGGGACACAAGTCAATCCCACAACAATGGTATACTCGTTTGGTCCACCTTTTATTATTTAAAAGGCAGTAAAATGTGAGTAAAGGGGTGGGGGCATCTTCAAAACAGTGACCTTGCTTGTCGGTGACCTTCTTTATGAATGCACGTGGTGGAGGGGATTGTTGTTTACGTGCTTGCATTGTGATTCAAGACTAGTCCTACTTCACAGTTCATTTAACTTGTACTGTAATCCTTTTAATCTTGAATTATAAGGTGTTCTGATACAGTGTTGTGATTTTGCAACAATACAATCTTTAGAATGTCAAACAAAAGAAAAAAGGTTGTATTGTCAATTAATGACAAATTGAAACTCATAAATAAAATCGAAAATGATGCTTCCCATAAACTGGTGTATGTGTTGAGTACGGTATGGTAAGTTGACAGTGAGAAACATTATAAAACAATGTAACATAAAACAAAACATATTGAACATTGTTAATTTAATTTTAATGTGAAACTTAATACAGTACAATACTATTTATTTTTGCTTTTATCAGCCTTTCTTTAGCCAGTTAGCGGCTTATCCACGATTCTCGTAACATTTTTGGAGCAGTAACTGTAACTCGGTTACATTTTTTTGTAACATTCCCAAGTATGCAAATTTTATTATAATAATCTCTATTCTTCCTCTTTCCTTGCGGATAAAAACATTGCATGTCCTGGCCTGTGAGTAGTTTTTTTCTCTTATTGACATGACTCTGTTTATTCAAATCCCACTTAACATACAACCTCAGAATATGGAGATAAGCCACAGCAGACAACCTGAGAGGCTTCCTGCTTCTTCAGAAGACAGCGATCCAATTCATTAAAAGCCTTGGTTGGAGGGAAAGCTGAAAGGAAGCATTTTCAGAACTAAACATACTGATAGTCGTTGCGTTATACATTAGGGTAGTAATTCTCTATGTTCACAGAAAAGCCTTTTAAAAAGGAACGGATATCCACAGCTATAACGTCAGGCATGCAGCCAGGTATCAGTTAGAATTCACTGCAGTCAATTTGATCACAAGAGGCCATTGTATATATATATATATATATATATATATATATATAACAGTATATATATATATATATATATATATTTTGCCATTGTATGGGCAAAAAATGCCCCACTCGCCCAAATACATAAATGGCAGACAGTGCCTACTCACCTACCCAACGGATACACAATAGTCAATAATTCTTTGTTCATACATACATTACATATAGTACATGAATAATGTCAATACATCTAACAAGTATTTATCACTGTTTTTAGCCTAAACTATTCTAAAACATATTATATGCGTTTCTATTTCACCCTCTATATACACAGACAACAGATTAGCAGTTTAACTTATAAGTATTTGTTCTGGTGAAGAACTCCTGAACCGAGTACAATGACCAGTCAATTATTAATGATTTTAACTTTTTATTAAATATATTTAGATCCTTTTCTTTTTGAATATGTCTTGGTAGATTATTTAAAAGTTTAATTCCAATGTGTCCAGTCGTTTTGGAGAAAAGTTCTGTTCTATGTCTTTGTATTATAAATTTGTCTTTGTTTCTTGTATCATGATTATGCACTTTATTATGTTTCTCAAATTTGTCTTCATTTAATTTAGCATATTTAATTACCTGAAGCACATATAAACTAAAAACTGTTGGTATCTTTAATTCTTTGAATTTATCTTTACAGGATTCTTGATATGATTTAGGATTATTCTTATAGCCTTTTTTTGTGTTATTAATATTCGTTCTAATTTTGTGTGGGTTGTCCCTCCATAAATCTGTAATCCAAAATCAATATGCGAATGAATGTGGGCATAATATAGCGTTATCAATGTATTTCTATCACAATAAAAGGACATTTTCCTTAATGCAAATAATCCTGCATTTATCTTTTTTGCATATTGTATCTACATGTTGTGCCCAAGATAATTGGTCATCTATTGTAAGTCCTAAAAATTTCACACTCCTTGTCCTTTCCAGGTATTGATTTTCTATTTTTAAATTAAAATTTATATTCTCCAGCTGCTCGTTATATCGATTTTTTAAGTCAAATATAATGTAATTTGTTTTTCTAGCATTAAGAAGAAGATTTTTTCATTTAAATACATGTCTGTAGATTTTAAGAGTTGTTCTGATAATTGTTTTAGATATAACCAATCATTACTTAAGACTTTAAGATTCGTATCGTCTGCATACAAGCATAACTGGCTGCTGTTATCTATTTTTTGTAATTTTGAAGCTAATCCTCTGAAATAACATATGAATAATAACGGACCCAATACAGAGCCTTGAGGGACTGAATGTTTAATTTTTCCTAGTTGTGAAGTTACTTTATATATAGAGTTCTTTTTTTGACTCGTTATTTCTACATACTGCCATCTATTCTCATAGAACGAAGTTAACCATTTCAAAGCAGTTTCCTGAATACCAAAATTTTGTAATGCTTCAGTGAGCTTTGTATGACAAACTCTATCAAAGGCTTTAGTCAGGTCCATTAAGACAGCTAGAACTTTTTTCCCATGATCTAAGTCTGCAATTAAACTTTCAAGAAAGCATGTAATTGCAGTGAAAACAGATCTTCCCTGTCTAAATCCATGTTGCTCATCTTCAAACATGTTATTTTTTTCAAGATAGCTTGACAATCTATTGAACATACATTTTTCAAATACTTTTGAGAAAGATGACTGAGTAGATATTGGTCTGTAATTAGTTTTATCTGTGGTATCCCCTTTCTTATGCACTGGTATTACTCTTGAGATCTTTAATTTTTCTGGAAATTCACCTAGAATAAATGACGCATTTATAACATGGATTAATGGTTTGATTATAATTTCAGCAACTGATTTTAAAAGTGACACTGTTATTTCATCATATCCACTGGTATTTTTATTTTTAAAATTTCTTATTATTTTAAGTAGTTCTTTTTCACTTACTGGCCCACATCGGAATTTTGTCAGACTCTGATTAACTGTCATACCTTTATCTAAGTCTTCTGTTGCCTGTGTACCACTGGAGTTTGTATCCACCAAATTTATAAAAAAAATATTAAATATATTACTAACTATCTCTGGCTTTGATTTAATTATCCCTTTCTCTTTAATTTTAATTACTTTGCTTTGACATGTTTTAACTTTGCCTAGATCATTGTTAATACATTTCCAAGTCGTTTTACATTTATTGTTTGACCTTTGTATTAGATTTGAATAACAATTTTTTTTGCCAAATGTATGTTTTTCCTATATTCCTTTTTTCATTTTTTAAGACATTTATTATAACACTGTCTTTTTTCTGTCTTATTTCTCTACATAAATAATACGTTAACTTCTGTCTTTTTATCTTTAATTCATCATTCATCCAACTCATTTTATTACCTATTTTAACTTTAGCTCTTACCACTGGAAAACATTGCTTAAAATAGTTACAAAATATCTTATAAAGTGTTAAATTTTTCATTACAAGATGCATAATACATATCAGTCCAGGTTCCCTCTATAAGACATTTTTTGAAATTATTTACATTTTCTTTGCTAATATTTCTTTGAATTTTAAATACATTTTTATCTTTTAGTCTTACATTATCTAAATTTAGTTTTAAAAATATACATCATGGTCAGAGAGCGCTGTGACCAATGTATGTGCCTTACATATTTCACTTGGTAAGTCAGTAACAAAGTTATCTAACAGAGTTGCCGATTTCTGTGCAACTCTGGTCGGTATATCTATTAAGCACCTCATACCATGACTTGTAATTACATTTATAAATTGCTTAGTGTGTAGATTTTTATCTAATATATTCACATTAAAATCACCTGCTATTACAATTTTATACTTTTTGTACTGTTTTTGTACTATACACAGCAATCTATGAAATTTTTCTAAAAAACTTTATGGTACTCTTTCTTAGGTGTTCTATAAAATCCACAAACTAATACTTTATAGTTATTGATTAGTTTGTTGCACCTTTGTTGCACAAAACTCAAAAAATTTTTCTTCATATAAGCTATTTATATCTTTATGAGATATTTCGTTACTATTTATTCCCTCTTTACTAAATATCGCAACCCCACCCCCTGGTATATTTTCTCTTGCAAAGTATGATATTAAGTTATAATTATTCAACTGTATGTTTGTGATATTATTTGTTATACATTTATGTTCTGTTAGTATCAATATGTTTGGCTTTAGTTCTTCCAGAGTTATGAGTAACTGGTCAATTCTAGATTCTAAATGCTCTATATTTTGATGGAAATTATTAAAAGTAATATTTTTTTGTATAGTGGAATTTACTGTTTCCCTAGAATTGTTACCTAAAATTAGTTTTTTATTAGTGACATATTACATATATTGTTCTCTAAGTTACTTATTATTAATTTCTTATGCTTTACATTCTCAATTTCTAATTGTGGTGTTTAAAATCCAACAAAGGAGAGTCCAGTCGTTGAAGGTGTAACCCTGTCGGTGTTGTTAGAAAGTCTTGGAGAAAAGTTAGTCTGCCTTTCACTGGATGGTGTCATGTTTGTATTTGTTGTATATTCCACCGATGTTTCCTTGTCTTCTGTAGCATATTGTTGTGTAGAAGGCTTGATATTCCTTATATATGGCAATGAAACAGCTACTGCCTGAGGTTCCATATCCTCAGTTGTGTTAGAATATGAAGAAGACATAAGGTGATTTATTGCAGAAGTTGTTTCCGTTACTACTGCTGTAGCCAGTTGCTCTACTCTTGCATCTTGCTTTTTCCATATTTTATTTATAATTTTAAAGATTTCTCTTGAGACAAATTTTTTTCCTAACCTATTTATATGCAACCCATGCCTTGTATTGTGGCAACTCTGAAGAAGGTACAAGTCAAGTAGCTGTATATTTGGATGGGTGTAAGTTAATTTTCTTATTTCAGTATTTATGTCCCTAATGATTTCATTTTCTTTGCTACTTTCTCTTAAATCATATCTATATGGTATTGTTGATATTATAAGATTTGTATGATGAAATTGTTCCAACTGTTTTTCTACGTACTTTGTGATGTTTTTTATACGTGATCTGTCATTGTTACCACAGTAATTAAAGACATTATTAGTCCCACCAATGATTATTTGGAAGTCATTTTTAGAGTAAGCACTTCTAGTTGATGTATTGATGGCAGATGTCATAATTTGTTCGAGTAAGGCACTAGGTTGAACATGGTTGAAGACTTGAAATCCCCGATTTTGATCCATCAAGTAAGAAGAGCCCTTGACTGTCACATGACAAGACTAATTTAGGCATTGAGCCAGTCAAACCACTTGTTCCCCTTGTTTGTGGTGTTTTTGTTAATGGGATACTTTTTGCAGCTGTCTTGTTTCCATTGTTTTGTTTGTGAATGGTAGCTTTTGTTATTTTTATTTTATTTTCAACTATGGTTGTTTTAGCATTATAAGTTTGATAGTGATCTTCTAAGCTGCTAATTTTTTCTTGACTTATATTTAAATCAGCCCTGTTACTCTTACTCATCTTTTGTAAGTAGGTCAGTTTATGTGTTGATTCAATCATCATAGATGCTGCTTTCTCTAGTTGAATGTATGATTTTTGTGAAGAATAGACCATGGAAGCCAACTGAGCCCGCTTGGTCCAAATATCCACTTCACTAAATTCTGGCAGGCCATAAATTAAGTCTTCCTCAGGAGCATTAATGATTCTGTAAATTAATATTTCCGTTATCAATATCAAATAGATTCCACAGTCTATCGAATTATACTGTTGTGGAGTTTTACATGGCTCCACAATAACTGTGTCAACATCCCCGTTATGTATTTCATTAATTTGTTTGCCACTTCATTAGCTGCAGTTAAATTGTAATTCCCTGAAGAATCAAAATGAAGAAACTTGTTGCATGATTTGATAAAAACAAGTAAGCTCCAATGGCTGCCACTTTCTTCGAGTTTTACACCATTGGAGTCATTTATTGGTAGAAATATGTATTTTTGTGAGTTTAAATTTAATGGTGTTATAATGTGGTTCACATCAGTAAGACATTTGATAGCTTGAGCAATTATTGGGTTAACTGTGCATATTGGCAATTTCTCAGTGGCTTTGTGGCTCATAAGCTCGTAATGCATCCGTATACCATCGTCTGATAACCACTCTGAACTAAGCAGTGAGGTAATAATTGGTAATTTACTGTCAGTGTTAGTCGATACCTCCTGAGTGTGAACAAGTTTTGTTGTAGATGTAGAATGCCACTGTACGTGTATGGGCAGGCGGGTGGGTCAATGCCACTGTACATGTATGGACGGGCGGGTGGGTCAATACCACTGTACATGTATGGACGGGCGGGTGGGTCAATACCACTGTACGTGTATCGGCGGGCGGGTGGGTCAATGCCACTGTACGTGTATGGACGGGCGGGTGGGTCAATACCACTGTACGTGTATCGGTGGGCGGGTGGGTCAATGCCACTGTACGTGTATCGGCGGGCGGGTGGGTCAATACCACTGTACGTGTATCGGCGGGCGGGTGGGTCAATGCCACTGTACGTGTATCGGCGGGCGGGTGGGTCAATGCCACTGTACGTGTATGGGCGGGCGGGTGGGTCAATGCCACTGTACGTGTATGGGCGGGCGGGTGGGTCAATGCCACTGTACGTGTATGGGCGGGCGGGTGGGTCAATGCCACTGTACGTGTATGGGCGGGCGGGTGGGTCAATACCAGTTAAAGTGTAAAGTGTAAATACATGTAAAGTGTATGGGCGAAGGAGCATTATTTCCAGATGAAATTAACAGTTTACTGTTTTTTGAGCCTGAGAATGTTTGTTATGACATTTTTATTTATTTTCTAAAAGTTTATTTTTAATAAGGCTCCTTGTCTTTATATTTGGGCTAATTTTGGTAATATAAGGACTTCTTTTCATGGTTGACTTAAATTTCTGAAAGTTAATAATCCTTGTATTTTACTTTTTTTTCATTTATAATAATAAAATAAGCAATTTTTTATTTGGTCAATTTATTCTTTTTAATTTCTATAAACAATTGTTATTTGTATCCTCAGTTTTTTTCAATAACTGCAGTTTATTATTTTAACAGCATATAGACAGATAACTGAGGATTGAGAATTACTCATATTAAAGCAGTATTGTATCAACAGACAATTCAGTAATGTTCGTTTAAAGGTCAAGTTTCAAGACACAAAGTTATGTGCAGTCTTGTTTGTTCAGGTGTCTTAGTGTGCTACTCAGCAATCAACTTGGCTCACGTAGTTTTATAAGTTGGAATTTATTGCTGACTTTTACTAATTAGTCATTAGATAGTTATTGTTCACAACTCCTCCAAATATGTTTGATAATTTTACTTTTTTATTTGTTTTATTTTTTAATGTTAAATAAATTAAGTCTTATTATTTAAATAAGTAATTTCAGTTTTATATGTGTTGGGCAGCCTTGTGTCATTCAGACCTATCCTTTGTAAGTAAAACTTATAACAACCTATAATAATGTTTTTCTTAAATATTCAACTAAACAAATTTGAAACAATTATAATCAAATATTTCTAGAAGCATTTAATACTGAATTTATTTTACGAATATGGTTAATTATCCCTTTTATGTCCAAAATACCTTCACTCTTATTTACCACCTCCACACACTCAAACAGTCAATGTCTAACACATACATGAGACATGACTTGAAATACCCTCCAACCAAACATGAGACATGACTAGACAAGTACTCCCACCCACCCATGATGTAAAGAACCCTCCAACCACCCATGAGACATAACTTGATATGACTTGACAGGCACTCCCAGCCACCAGACTAGATAGGCCTACCACTCACCAATACAAATACGGTGGTTATGATCCTCCCACCTCCCATACATGCACAGTTGTGATTTGGGAGTACATGAGTAGTTTTAGAAAGATCTTCATTCAGAACAAAGATGAAACATCTTTTTTTGGCTAAAATGTTAAATATCTTTGGAATTGTTGTCCTTGACATTCTTTTTTATTGGCAAAGAAAACATTGTATTGATTCATTTTGAGATTTGTAGCGCCTTAAATTTAGATTTTAGGTAAAATTATACTTAAACGTTATTAGGAAATTCCCAGAATCAAATACAGTAATACACAATAATCCCAATTAGTTGCATTTATATATTCATTGGTCGTTTTGTTATATATATGCATATCTCTATTCTTTGTGTAAACGTACCTAAAAGGCCCATAATCTTCCTCTGAATATATTAGCATTTATAAATAATTCTGTTAAATAGAAAGGATGGTGGAGGTAGATTAATTTTCTTGTCAGTTGTTCTGCGATGACTTTTTCCTGATTTCTAGAGTAATGTTGCTGCTCTCCTATGAGTTGTGTCCGTAGGATTTGTGGTTGGGTCCTAAAGTATGTTTCTGGTCAACCGAAATTACATTTATAAGGTGGGTGGGTTTTAAAATATGTGCCTGCTCATTTAAGGGCCATATTCGTAGAGTTTATTCTAAAATACCACATCTGCACACTTAAATATCATGTCCGTAGGGTAGGTGGGTAGATGCCACGTTATTATATCCGCTTCTCTAAAAGTTTTATCTGTAGGATGCGTGATTGAGCCCTTAAATTTGTGTCTGTTCTCCAGAATCATGTCCATAGGATTGGTGAGTGCATCTTAAGTATCCTGTGTACTCTCTGAAGAGTCGTGTCTTAAGAGTGTGTTAATCCTTAAGTTTTGTCTGCTTTCTCATTAGTCATGTTTATATGTTATTTAAAACCGAATGAAGAAATCAGTTACATCATGTCGAGACAATATTGTCAAAGTAGTAGGCAGGGTGTTTCACTGACCTTGTGTGCCCTTTGAACCAGCCAAGAACAGACTACTTCATCGAATAAATCATTCAGTTCAGCTTGTGTTGTAAAACACAGATTGATAGTTCTTACAAGAGTTTCTGACTGTTAACTAATTTTTTAGCATTTAATTTTAACAAGAATCAGATTGTCCTATTTACACATTTTAACGGCATACGTATAACTGACTTCTTACACTATTACACAATAATATACAGCAGTTCAGTTTTAGAAAGAGCCATGGTATTTATGAGAGGGAAAGTGTAGTATGGTTTAGTGGGATCATTAAGAGGAAGACGAAAGAGATATAAACAGAAAGAAACAATTGAATTTGTAAGTTTTTTCCAATTCACTCGATTATTTTAACTCTTTATTTTATATTTCCACTAACATTGATTGTACAACACTTTTTGTACACAATAAAAGAACGAAGCTTCTTGGCAGCAAATAACTTGTACAGAAGAAAACAATCATCTATTCAGGTGCGATATTTGTGAACATTATTGAACAGAATCAGCTGTTTTTATTTTGTTTTTGGGTTGAAAATCTATGTTACATTCAACCAATTTGTAAATAAAAAGCACATTTCACTAAATTATCAGCACAAAATAATTTTTGCTGCAAAAAGATTCTGACTGTAGACTGGTGTTTGTTTTATTCATAAGTTCAAGTTTCATCTTACATTAGTAGTGATGGTAAATTAACTTATACAAGTTAAATTTACGGATACAGTAGACTATATTAGTTAAGCAGCAGAATGTTTAATATTAGAAAATTATTAAGTTGTTTAGCTGAATAAAATAACCAAAACTGGAACATTAGCTGACCTGTTAGTCAATTATTAAAACCAGTGGGTTATCCTACCACTTGTCAGCTGATAGCCCCCATTCATTAATCTGATCCTTTCATTAATCCACTATTTATCTATGACCCTGATATCATGTACACCTGCTCTGATATACATGTTAAAATATTAAATTTGATATTTTTTCAAGGAAAGGTTGACCTCCACTTTTACTTTACTCTACTCAGTCCCTGTTGACTATTGATCTGTATGGGGAACTTAACAAATAGAGTAGGGAGAATAACTAGTGCGTACAAAGAGAATATTACTGATAAAAACTAACAACCAGGGCCAGGATTCAAACCTACACTATCTCTAACTCAGGTACAAAGTCCTGACATCTAAGACTGGTTGCCCACTGGCTCTGGTTTTGATAGCAAAAAATATTTGATTGATAGCATTTCCTACAAGATATATTACGAATTGGTTATTATGAGTTGATTAATTTACTATACTAAGTATAGTAGCAAGTATAATATTTACTTGGTATAGTATTATATAAAGGCCAGTGGCCTTAACCGGAGGGTTTCGACGTTATCACAAGATAACGGAGTCAAGTAACATCGAGCGTGGCTGTTCCTTGGATGGGTAACCGTCTGAGCGATCCGGTCCTTGCACACAGCCTGCCTGCCTGGTCACTGGTGATGGTTCGGAAGTTACCATTAAGCCGTTGGTCCCCAAGTTAAGTGTTACAGAGGGCTTCTTAGCCCTGACTTTGCCTGGTAAAATAAGACAATGTTTAACTTTTTTAAAAGTAATTTTGGAATTAATCATGTTTGTTTGAACCCAAGTGCTTTCTTCTTTTTGCAATGTTTATAGTCATGTTTTCAGCGCTAACATTATAATTACTATTCTCATGCAGAGGTACTATAAAAAAGACACAGCTGCCTTAACTTTTTTATTAGATCATAACTTTTAATAAAAAGTTGAGAAGAAAATGGAATTCATATTGATATAAAGTACTGTTTTAAGGAGGGTGTTTCGTTTTAATTAATATGCCTAAAACATGGATTTTATTTCAACAATTTGGCCCATGATGCTGATAGTATTAAATAAGTGACATTTTAATTGTAATTCTTGGTGATTTTTAAATTAAAAAACTCAAATCAACTTATGTATCACTAGATTAGCCCGTTGACTGTAAGATTGTATGTCTTCTTTAGGACTGTCAGCTTTCCAGCGGTGGCTTGGCAGTTTGGGAAATGGCCACATTAAAATCATATGTTTACAAATATGATATTAGTAAATCATTAAATCAGCTGATTTCCTTCTGCCACGCAGTTGTTCATATCCAATTATGAATTTATTATTGGTATCGGTGAGAAACTGCATCTATTATAAACTCTTCAATTGATGTTCTTGATTATTATAAAAATGTGCTTCTTGTTTCGTTATTTGAGTGGGAGAAAATTAAAAAGGTAACATTTATTTTTTGGAATTCTTTTCAAACAAAATCCAACATTAGAAAATTAAAGTTACGTTTTTGTTGTTCCTTCTAAGATAAAAATTATTAACCATCGTGATAAAATGTAATAATGCATATACCATAGTGTAAAATTAAACAAGCAAAACCATGGTGTGTTGGATTTTTCATAGGCCTCTTAGTTTCTTAGTATTCAACCTTCGAACTCAGGTTCAAACATAATTTCTGCACCGACAGTAGGTAGCTATCTGGGCATCTGATGCATAACAGACAAAAGTACTGCCAACTGACTGGTTAGGACAGTCGAAATTTCCTCATTCATAACACATCTTCCCATTTACTTCATCATGTTGAAAGCTCAAAGCATGTTGTAATTTTTAAAATACTACTGTATATCACTATAAAGTTTCAACACTTTTTTAACGATCCCATACAAATATATGAATAAAAATGTAATATTTAATTTTACTATAGTTCAAAAGCCAATTTCGCACCCCTATGCTTCCTGCGCTGCCACGTTCAAGAATGTTTAGTACTAGGCGGTTGCTGACTAACCCAAAATCAGAATGGGGCGATTCAAAACCCAAAATTCAGAACGGGAGAGCGCCACCTCATTAGCAAAAGTCCACTCAGGTTCCCAAATGAGGAAGGGAAATACCCTGACAGCAATGGTATTTATTGAGAACCACTGAGCCGTTCTAGGTTATCTTGGTTTTACAAGAACTCATAAATAATATGGAGCTTAGTACAAATCCCATAAGTAAACAACAATTGACCTTGATAAGTATAGAATAGATTACAAAAATTAATTTGCAATTCTATCCCTTATAGAATTAAAACCAACAATAAATATTTGTAGCTTCAATACTACTAGCTTTCAAAATTAAACAGTAAAATATTATTGTAAAAGTAAAGATTTCATTTATTGTGCTACTAAGCTGAGCATAATTAGCATAAAACAAATTGCAGAACAAGTCATCAATTGGTAATTCTTTCAAAAATTCAGTCAACATTACATATAATTTGAAATTAAATTAGTGGTAGTTGTATAAACAGGTATACTAAATTTATCAAAAACATTCAATTAGTATCATTGTATTTGCAAATATTAATCCTTTTACCATGTCAACAAAACCAGATTTCAATACAATCATAAGGTTTCTAGTGAGCACACAAGTAAAACTACTAAGCAGTGAGGCCTCTGGTACTGCAAAACATATAGACTCAAATATAAGTTTGAGAAAATTATTAAAGGTATTTATCCTGAAAGATCAAAATAATTATCAATTTTGGTTATGAATAGCCAGCTGGACTTTCAAAGTTATCTATCTCGAGCGATAAAAAGAAAAGGATAACAATATACACATAAAATACACCATGACATAATACCCAATAAAATTAACAACTAATATATATACAATGTAATGGTTTCCACTTATCGGAATGTAGTCTGTAAAGGTCACTCAAGTGCAAGGTCCAAGTTGCGATGAAGTCACAGTGCCAGTGATGTGAGGTTTCGGTACGACAGTGACACAGAGGGCACACAAAGAGACACGGGGTAGCTTACTACTTGAATCCAGGCAGTGACATAAAACCTGTACAATAGACCCTAGTTTATAGTAATGTGGCCTAATAAATACTAAATTAACAAACACAAGAACAATATAAAATCTATCACCATGCATGATCATAAACAACTGTTTATCAATAATTGCATAAAATATAAAAGCAATATTTGTATCAATTTTCCAAATATAAATATAATTTTTCCATTATTACTCCATTATAACTTGATTGATCCAAAATAATAGTATTCATCTTTAAGCATTTTTAAATTCAAATATTGTTTCCAAAATGTACACATTAAAACATTGTGACATTAATTACAACATAAATCAATAAAACCACGTTAAATCAGAAGAAAACTACTATGATTGAAAAAGTAATTTCAACCAGTATAAAATATACTCAAAGTAAGCTACAATTAAATGTTGGGAATCATATTAACATAATATATCTAAATAAGTGTCTGCAGTTTTGACTGGTAAAGACCAACATTTTAGATTATTTACAAGTTAACAAAATTATTTACAGTAAGCTAGTCTGTAAATAATATATGGACAGAAATATTAATATTGATCAACACATTGTTGAACAACAATGATAAAGAAGGCATATTGTGAAATGTTAATACAATAGGAATGAAATAACAGTATTTTCCTATTAAATTATGTATAAAAATATATTTGGAGTATTTACAGCGAAAATAAATCATTTGAGGGAAAATTCACCTACAATACATTGTTATATTCATATTCAAAATGTCTAAACTTAGTGGCTATCTAGCGGTTCAAATGTAATTAATATATCCAACACTCATAATGAGAATTTGATGTACAATTTAATTGTTAAATTACTAAACCTAACCAAGTTAACTTGAATTAAATTATGAAAATCCCAAAAGGAAAGAGTAAACAATTGTTAAAATAGAAATTATTAAATTGAACATAAGAAATAATACGAACAACCGTAAAACCAGACTGTCAGGGCACGACAGGAATGCAAGTTGAAATTTGATACGGTTCCAAGTTAAAAGGTTTCCCAGTTTATAAAGTGAAATAGTTGTGAAAAATATAAATGTTGTGAAAAATCACAAAAATTATAGAATTACATCTTGAGGTATTATTCTAGTAATCTTAAGTGTGTTAAATATTGACGTTACGTTGATTATTCAAAATAATAAATTTTGAGGCCAAAAAGAATTGCATATTTCCAAAAATTTGAGGAAAATAGTTTAAATAAGCGTAAAAAGAGTTAAATCTCACCTCTTCACTAAAATAAGTGATAAAATAATCCTCCAAAGAGTAGAGGGTAGCTCGAAGTAGCCAGGTCTTCACTCTTAAACAACCAGACAGGAACAGCATGTAAAACCTTCCAAAGGGACTAGCAAGCTCATCAACAGACGCAACAGCAATAAGAGTTGAGCAGGTTGAGGTACATCTGCCAGGAACGGGTTCAGAACGGCAAGGCTCTGTGAGTACAGTAGGCGATCAATATGGAATTTAAGGGGTGCCTACAAACTTCGGGCGATAATTTGTGCAACATCTATGTCTCAATTATGTGTTTGGACATCCAGCGCGGCCGTCGCCTAATGATAAAAATCAATAATATTTAGTTGGCCATACCAAAATATTCCAAGAGTAAAATAATTGAGAGTAAAATGTTACAGCGCCCTTGGCGGGGGCCTCTGCCGCCAATGCCTAGTTACGTCTCTGGTTTTCAAAAGCTGGTTGCATTATAGATATTGCACATAAAAAAGTACCTCAATAATAAAATTAATTTAATAAAATTATGTTAACAAATAGTTAAAGGACACACTTTCATGTTAAAATATTTTTTTTATTAAAAGTCAACTGGTTTTTTTTTAACTCCAAAATGGTACTTACTTTAACAACATGCCACATACAAAAAAAAATTATAATGAACAGTATTAGAATCTTGATATAAACAAAATGTTATGAAATATATGACCTAACTATAGTTCATTTATATATTTTTTTAAACTTGCTTATATAACATTGGAGGGTTTAAACAAAACTGTATTTCATTTTGATTAAATAGTATAATTTTTACAGATATGCAAAAATCACATCCAGAGGGGTTTACTTCTCACAAGAGTATTGCCCTCTGGTTTACCTAGTAGATGACGGCGGAGTTCGATCTTCAGAAGTTCGTTTCTTAGACCTTAGAAACGACATTACTGTACCAGTAATCCGTGATCACTCTGAATTTGGTGAAGGTATGCTGGTGGATATGATTGAATTAATGAAAAAAAGCTCGTTCAACATCAAATGCGATGGAACAAAAACTTATTGTATAGAGGATGTAAAGGTTACTTTCGATACTGAGGGAACAATCAGGTAATAAATCAATGACTATTTCTTTATGTTTAATAGTATTAA
This sequence comes from Stictocephala bisonia, assembly GCA_035578905.1. Lineage (NCBI taxonomy): Eukaryota > Metazoa > Arthropoda > Insecta > Hemiptera > Membracidae > Stictocephala > Stictocephala bisonia. The sequence goes on from JAQJVL010002262.1 coordinate 105,101, forward strand.
AGTGAATTATAAATGTCATTCATTAAAGGACCAAGCTCAAATTCATTTGTTTATTTAATCAATTCTCAAAAGCTTTAATAAGATATATATAGAGTTTTTTTTGTTTATTGTGCTAATTATTTGTATTGACAGTGAAGTTTAATTCATTTTCATAATACAACCCTGGTGCTACAGATCCAAGACATGGCCTGACTTGCAAGTCTGAACCTAATGTAGATAAATTTACAGTAAATTCCTGTTAAAATGAGCAAATCAAGCACATGACTTGAATTTCAGTGTTGGAATTAGCAATTATGTGTTGTATAGAGTTAAGTTAGGCATATATTTTTGTGATATTGTAAAAATACTTGAAGTAATACAAATCTTGGTAAAAATAATATTGATAAGTTAGTTGTAAATTGAATATACATTTAAACCTTTCGGTACAAAAAAAAAAAAAAAAAAAAATTAAAACTAAGGAATATCTTTGCGTGTAACCAGTGGTTTACTGAGGGATACCGGGCCCTTTTTTGGCTGTTTTACACCAATTTACATTTGATCAGGGCCGGTTGTAGACAGCTTACAAAGAATTTAACAATTTATTTATTTGTAAATTAAACTCAAAACTTAATGAGTTTTCAATAGAACACTATAAAGAGTTTGTTCTCACTTTCATTTTGGCTAATTAATTGATAGTGTAATTGTTGTCCATTTGGTTTAGTAAATCATTCTCAGTGGCATTGTTGCCAATGCTTATTCTTGAAAAATGGTCCTTGAACGTCCTTGAAAATGGTTTATCTAAGACAAGTCTTTTTACAACGCTAAAAAGAGTTATTATTTGTGGTATGGTAAGCGTAGTGGATGCATGCCCTTAGAAGATTTTTTACATTGGAATGTTGACTTCTAGACTAACAAACAAAATAAAGGTAACAAAACTAATGTACAGTAACACAACTTAACTCACAAACAAATATTATAACCTAACAAGGTAAACAAACAACAAATAGATACAGACAAGTATTAGTATCATAAAGGAACATGAAAATATGAAAGATTTGTATTTAACCCTTTGAGCCCAAAACATATTACCTAATGTCATCTAAAAAAGTTCAGGCATTTGTCACAGGTAGTTTAGGAAATCCCAGCTCAAAATGGCATATGAATGCTAAGAATGCCCAGACTCAGACTCTTATCTTTTTTTATACAATGCCCAGTAGGTACTGGTGGCGCAGTGCTGTAACCCAGCTACTTGGGGACAAAGTGTTTGGGAGATTGTAGGCAATAGGTTCCATTCTCGGTTCTCTTAATACCGATACGGCATCCGCTCAATGGTTGTCATTAACGTGGACACTACTAGAGAAGTCTGGAGTGTCCATGTTGGATGGTAGTCAAGGTTCGGATGATGTGTAGGGAAGAAAACTGAGTGTCAGACTTGTCAGTTAGCTGAAAATCAGACCAACACTACGTGGTTCGGATTCCACGTAAAGCTGTAGGTCCCATAGTTGCCCTGGCTATTGGGCTATTAATAAATAGTCCTTTCTGAGCTAAGTCGAACTCAGATAGTAACAATGACTACACTCGTTCATCTACACTCATCATACTCATTCACTCCTCATATTCGCCCATATCTCTACGATCGGCGTCTTAGAGATGAATAATGAATGAATATTATAAAAAAATTCTTATTTTCTTTATTTATAGTTTCAAAACTATGTCTAAAATGAGAATTTTGTAAGAGTTTGGCAAAACGTTTATTACATCCATTACAAAAATGGTATAGCTAATCTAAAAACATATTTTTAAAGTTAATTAACCACACTAACAGATTATATATATTTTATTTAAATAAAATTATGAATTTAGAGTTCTTTTAGGAATATTTGTTAGTTATTATGAAAATTTCTAATTTTTCATTATTTATAATTATAAAACTAGGTCTGAATTACTGTTACAGTTAAAACCATATACTTTCCTTTGTTTAGCATATTTCATAGAACATGTCCTGAAAATTTTATGAAAATATACTGAAAATTTTGTTTTTTTATATTACAAATATATTCATGTAAATTGGCTTTTTATGAGAAATAAGGAATCGGTTTGCTTATCATATATAATAATGTTACTATTTAGTTTACTCTTTTAGTTTATTTTTATCAATTGAAATATTTGAAAGTCTATCTTTTACTCCAAAAGTCTCATGTACCTTACATATATAACTAGATTTTAAATGTACATATTAACATGTTGACTGCCAGCATAGATAATTTGTTGTGTCATTCTAACGCCGCCGTAGCTGTATGTAGGCTACGTAGCTCTCGTCATACAAGCTGCTGTGCACCACGTGAGTCACTGGTGGCCCTCGCATCTTTCATCAATCAAACACAAGTTGTAGCACCATTTTTATTTAGTATTACGTCATTTTTAATGATATGTTCTGAAAGCTCATAAAATGTGCTACAAAACAAAGCAATCCTAAATAAGTTTTTATATTTTTGAACTAGTTTTTACTACATTTAGACAGACTAGTTTCTGTCACAAAAAGAATCAATGTCACTAACTAAACACCTAACATCAAAAGCTGATCAGTATGTGGGAAGAAATATAAACAACACAACAAAACAGCTTAAACATAATACCATATGGTATATGTAAAGTTTTGCCCCCACACCATGAGGGCCACCGGTGTACCTAATCAATAACTTCACGAAATGGTGGCAAAAGACAGAATGTCGGCTATTTCTGTACTCGGGGGGTTATTTTCGGTTGCATGGAACATAGAACTCGGAAAGATGAAAATTGAACTTTACTGTAAATACAGCAGTGGTGCCAGGCTGAAATCTAGTAAGGGCCACCGTTAGACCTCATAATGTGAGCTATAATTGTTGTGTGCGCTACTGGTGACCCTCATGGCATTTAATGTGTTAAGAATAAATATTTTAGCCTTACTATGTACACTAATAATCAGCACTTGGTAAACCAGAGAATAATAAATATGAATCAGTTAACTTTTAAATTTACACAGTAAATACATTTTAAAAAAATTATCAATGAAAGAAATCTATAAGATAAATATGAACACAGAATCTAAACAACAACAAATCTCATAACTTCTCAATGTAACAATGAGTAACTTTATATTACATTCATATACACAATGATAAAAATTTTCAATTAGTATAATATGTGGTTTTTATTATAAACTCTTTTTCATTGATTTGGTAAAGAATCATGGATATTCAATGATAATTACTTTTTGTACAAAATGAAATAAGTGCTGCCAATCAGAACGGGGCTTAGGGCTTCTCGCCTCATATACACTCAGCGATGAGATCAGCACTTGGGGCTCAAAGAGTTAAGGCTGTTTGGTCAAAAAAATGTTCGATTTTTTTCAATTGCAATATCTTTATGTCAGCTATTAAACGTCTCCCAAGTAGTTCTTTCATTAAAATTATGTTTATAGTTATAAATACATCTCCTCAAAGATGCAAATTTGGGCTTTCTTGGTACATACATCATTAAGAAACTATTTTCTCTATTATTCACAAATTTTAAAACAGACCCTTATAGGGACTAGTTTTGCTCATCATTTATTTTAAATTACATAATTTTACTACAAGTTATGACAATTAATTTTAAATAATTAATGTTATATGTTCGTTTTTATTTTATTATGACAAGAAATACAGTGTCGTGTTTGGCATCTTATGCTCCTTAATATCACATAATAAGGACTGTACATGTCTTGCAAAAGTAAATATTTTCCTTGTACATTATATTCTTTTTTCAAACAACGCTTTTGCTGGAACCTTTCACTTTTTTTACATGAAATGTTGTTTTTTGTCAAGTTTTTCTTCTGGGTGTCGAAGAAGGGCCACATTTCATGGAACAAACAATAAAACACTAAATAATCTACTAAATATTCACCTAGTCAGCCGATGGTTAAAAACTATATAATACAAGTAAACGTCACACAACACAAATATATTACAATATAAGCACAAAATGTACAAATATTTTACAATACAATTACAAAATGCACAAATATTATGGTGATCGATTTTGGCGAACCACATTCACTTTCTTCAGACCAGAAGGATTCACAAAAAACTATAGCACACTCTTGGTTGAGGTCCTACCTGCATTATGCACCAGAAAGGCTGGTTTGGCCTGTGTGCCAACATGTATTATAGAGCCCAAGGTGTCTGAGAGAGGTTGCTAATCAATCTGAAAAGTGTAATCCATTAAAAATTATTACACTTTCTGAATTGAATAGTCAAGTTATAATCATTTGAATTCCAGCCAGGGCTTGATTTCAGCTCACTCTCAGTCCTGGTACCCCCCAGGCAAATCAAGGCTCCTGGTGCTTAAGCCCCCAATTCTAATATGGCCTAAAACGCTCATTTTACAAACATGTATTGGTCAGAAAAATATTGGAAAGGATTTGCAAGTCAGCAGTTCTTAAAGATCTTGATATTGGAAGATTAACATGTTCACTGCGAGTGGCAGTACTGGGCCATGGCACGACGCATGCCTGTTGCGTGTGGCCCAGTACTGTGCCAACCACACTATCCAGCAAAAATTGGTCAGTGTGAGCTGAGGATCAGTACGGGATGGAAGGTTATATTTTTTTTGTCGTTTGGGTGCCTCTAATGTTACGTTTAGCTTGGTTCCAATTCCAATATCTGTAAAGTTTTTTCTTGTTTTGTTAATTATATTAGGTGTTTGTGTTAGTGACATAGTATAGTATTTCAGCATGGGGGCTGGTTTTATCGATATCGGTCCCACAGTGAACGTGTTAAGAGATTATTTTCTCAACACAACAAATATGATTCCTTTAAATGAAACCATGTTTTCTGATCAGATAACATCAACCTTGAAAAATGATGGGGAGCAGGATAAAACTTATTTATGTCTTCAATCTCAAAAAACATTTTGTTAAAGCTATTAAACACATTTTGAATAAATAATCTGTTTCAAATTCTCTTTTGAAACATCTGTCATGTTTAGATCCTAAGAAAAGGTTAACTCAGGAAAGTTGCCGGAGTATAGTTGAAGTTGCAAGGGTTATGGCAAGTTGAAGTCCAAACTGAAATTCTCTTGGATGAGTGGAAACCTCTGCAATTAGAAAAAAAGATGAACCAAAATCTAGTGAAAAATGTATCGATTGTTATTGGTTTCAGTTTTTTTAACAAAAAAGCTTTATCTAGAAATAACTCTAAATTCCAAACAGTGGAAAAGGTTATAAAAGCTTCATTATCTCTTTCTCATGGCAATGCTGATGTAGAAAGAGCATTTTCCACTTCAGGCAGGACTCTTTAATAAGTAATAGGACATCTATGTTTGAAAGAACATTGAGTTCACTAATCAGTGTTAAAAATTATCTTAAAGTTTATGATAACAAGCCTCATCTGATTCCTGTTACTGCACAACTTCTTTCTATTGGATGTAAAGCTATAAGGAATACAATGATTACCTGGAGAGATAAAGAGAAAAGAAAAGGGTTAAAAATGAAGCTGAGAAAGCCGAAAAAGAAAGAAAAATAGCTGAAGAAGAACAGAAAAAACTTCTTGACAAAAAAGAAAAACCATTGCTGCTGATGAAGAATAATTTAAAAAACTGCAGAAGGAAGTAGAGGAGCAAAGTGGAAGAGCAACTAAATTGCTGTTTGAAGCAAATGAAAGAATTGAAGGAAGCCTTTAAAAAGAGGATTTTAGGGAAGTATCCTTGGCTCAAGCTATGCTGGAAGGAGTCATCAAATTACAAGGAAAGCATATGAAATTATGCAATGTGTAGCTTATATAAGCAAATGTATAAAAGCAGAAAACAGGGTTGATCCTCAGAGTTCTAGTAAAAAAATTTGTGTATTTAATTCATTTCCAATTCAATCAAATATGTTATTTTCTTGAAGCTGTTTATTTCAAGTTTTTTTCCTAGCCGTGTTTTATGCTATGTTCTCTTTCAAAAATGTATATTAAATAAACAAAATATTAGAAAAACAGGACAAAGTAAATGAAAGTTAAGGACAACTTTTTTCCTGTTTTGTTTTTATAAATTATTATTCTGTTCAAATTTACCTACCAAAATAA